>JAOVYW010028201.1:2216-30262 GCA_025775045.1 Hiodon tergisus
CCTGTCCAGAGGGCCTACTGTTACAGCCAGCACCCTGTCCAGAGGGCTTACTGTTACAGCCAGCACCCTGTCCAGAGTGCCTACTGTTACAGCCAGCACCCTGTCCAGAAGGCTTACTGTTACAGCCAGCACCCTGTCCAGAGGGCCTACTGTTACAGCCAGCACCCTGTCCAGAGGGCTTACTGTTACAGCCAGCACCCTGTCCAGAGGGCCTACTGTTACAGCCAGCACACTGTCCAGAGGGCCTACTGTTACAGCCAGCACCCTGTCTAGAGGGCCTACTGTTACAGCCAGCACACTGTCCAGAGGGCTTACTGTTACAGCCAGCACCCTGTCCAGAGGGTTCTATTCAAATAGAATGGTTAGATATTAAATGAGCATAATATAAATACAAATAATCGTTCAATAATAATTATAATACAGTAATAAATATAGCGCTTACGGGACTAATGACTCCCATTTTCCTTCTTTGTAATGCCACAATTTGACTTTATTTGAATTTATAGCCTGCAATCTTACTGTAGTCACACAAATAGTATGTAGAAGTTCGGTATTTTTTTAAAAGAACCACTGTGTCCCTGACTCAGACCGTGTTCGGATCAGGCACGCCCCAGCGTGCCACAGCCAATGATTATGAGTCAGTTAGAGGTGCTGCTTCAGCATGTCAGTCAAGTTCACCACAGGGCTGGTTCATCATCACTCCCCCAAACAGGCCCTATTTTGGGAACAAGGTACCCATAAACATTGCCAAGATCATTAGAGTCTGCATTCCCTGTAGGACAGAGGCAGAAAATAGCTTTCCCTTTTTTCCCCCACATCTGCAGATATTTGGTTAAATGAAGATATACAGCCCTCAGGTCCACAGGCTTGCTCAAGGTAACCTCTGCTGTCAGCATGCGTTTAACTTATGTTGGCTCGGAGGAGAAATCATATGCCGGAAAGATAATACTTTCACAAAACTAATTTTTACAGCTGAATTTGAAAAGTAAGAATTTGCATTTGGATTATTTTTCCCCACTCTTACTTGATTCTGAAGGATTATTAAAGCTTATTACTAATGACAGCTCGTACAAAAGCAACAGAATTACAAGCCAAAAAAACTACACCACACAGGTATACTCTGCATCCGCCCTCAGTATAACCCGAGGCATGCAGGCCTTGGATAAGCAGTAACCCTTTTTCTTTTCAGCTGTTGGTTTACAATATAGGATATTAAATGTAAAAATATGGTGTATATGATAGATATGTAGGCCCATTCATATTTACTTTTTGTTGTTTTGATGAAGAAATTGGGGAGCGATTACAGCATTCTAAAAAACCATTTTTAAAAATTCAGTAAAATATATGGTCTTTAGTACTATTACATCCAATATGTTGGATGCTGTATTACAAATTAGTCATGTGAATTTAGTAGTGCCTAAAAGAAAATGTAATCTGGTTTGCCTTCTGCTGACTGTCCAGTCCTGCTAGGTTAGGCCTGGAACTAGCAAAACTTGTAAGACCAGTAAGACTTAATTAATCAAACTTATCTGACCGTTGCAAGGAGAAACATTTTTTTTTAAAGGCAAAGAGTTAATTTCATGGAAAATGAATGGTTCACATAACCCAGTTAAGAAGCACAATGTATTTTTTCAGGTTAAAGCAACACTAAAATGAGGAAGGATGATTTATGTTGAGGTTCTGGTAAATGTTAGTAAGGTTTATATGTGTAATATATATGAACCAAATAAGATGGTCCTGGGTTTATTATTTTCTTTTATTATTAAGGTTTGTACAGTTAGGAATGTTTCTTAGACCTATGTCAGGGGCAAAAAAGTGAATGAATGTCAAAATTGTATGCTGTCTAAGTTGCTTTGGATAAACTAAACAAATGCAACAAATGTAAATTGTAATAAATATAAATACCCAGCTAAATTGAAGGCCTTCTTCACTAGAAATGAGTTTCCTGCTCTGTCCCTAGATGAAATTGAGGATTTGAATGCTTGCACAGTGCCCTCAAGAATTTTGAAAAAACAATTATCATCTTGATCTCACGCTCTCTTTTTAGAAGGTCAAAAATCTCTCCTTTCAATTAATTTGTGTTCTCTGGCCTTTCCTATGTTGATGTATGTGTAAGTTTGTCACCATGTATTTATGCCCCCGTGACACAGGAAGCCATGGATGACCACTTTCCATTCTCAATTTCCACACTGAGATTTTTAAAAATAGAAATTAGACTATAAATTTATTAGATTTTTTATTCATAAGAATTTCTAGGGTTGCAATTAATTGTGACACGCATGTTATCAAGGAAAGTTATTATTTCTTGATTAAAAATTTTTTTTCTTTGAACAATTTTAACTCAGTTAAATTGAAGAATTATCACGTTTGAAGATTAAGCTGATAAACAACTATTTTTATTTTACATTTTAGGCATTTAGCAGACGCTCTCCAGGGTGAGTATTTTCTGAGGAAGGTTGACGTACTGGCCCTTTAGAGAGGCTTCGGAACGGGAGCAGTTACCTAATACTTTTAATAAAGCATTCATTTTATTCATTCTCAAGAAGAATAGAGACCTCATGAATCATTGGAACTTTCTCCCTGTTAATTGTAACGTGCTCTCCAAAGCACTAGCCATGAGGCTCGAGAAGGTTTACCCTGCATCATTCACAGAGATCAGAGGGGATTTGTGAAGAGTAGGACCTCCACAGATAACCTTAGATGTTTTCTCTACCTCTTAACCATGCAGTTGAGTCAAAAAGAGGATACTTAGATGTTTAATGGGGTAGAGGCTTTTTGACATTTGCCCTTAAACAGTATAGCTTTGGCCCCGGATTTATCAAGTAGTTTAAAGTATTATACTCAGATCCGAAGGTAGTAGTCCTCACAAATGGTATGATCACTCCTCTGTTTTTTTACTTGTCGAGAGGAACCCAGCAGGGCAGTCCACTTTAATTTCTCCTGCTAACCCTGTTTAGGAGCCATTGGCAACAGAAATCAGAGGTAAATCAGGAATTAAAGGAGCGACAGGACGGATCAGAGAACATAAGGTGTGTTTATACATTTGGGATGGACACAGCTCCATTTAAGCCTGCTGAGTCTTTATCAGACAAAATTTTGAATATTAAGAAACAAACTGAATCTTGCAAGATTAATTAGATGCTTTCCCAATATACCGAATATACAAGGAATTTCCCAATACACAAATAAAAATAAAATAAAACAAAGCCCATTAACGAGTGTGCTGTTGTGGTTTTGTGAATTGACTGGTCGCTGTGTTGGTGTGGGATCCTGCTGTTGTCAGCTGGAATAAAAAACACTTCTTGCCCTCATTGTAATGTTGCTTGTTTAAATGAAGTGAACGGTGGAATACTGTATGCGATATATATTCTACTCCTTTTAATGTTTGCCCTACTGTGAAATTTATGTGATGCTTTTTCCTGTGGAATGGTGCTTTAAAAAAAAAATTATTATTATATTATTTAATTATTATTATATCAGCTATTTTAATATCCAGACAATTTCATAACTAATTAAAATGGTTATATTTATTTATATGCATCAACCTCTGTCTCATTGACTTGATTAAACTTTTTTTTTGTCTCTCTCACCCTGAATTTTGGGAGTGATGTAGTTGGATCATTAAGATTAACACTGGTATGCAATGTTAGAGAAAATCTCTGTATTTTCTGTGCTGGGTGTGTCACTGAGTATTTCAGCTGATGCAGAAATGGGTATCCAGTCTAGCACAGGGATGAATTTAACTGTTGCTTTTTCTGATAGTTCTGTCAGATCAGTTCCATAGTGCTTTCAAATTCTAAGGTAAAGTTATAATTGAGTTCTAGCACCCCTTTAATCTGGCTAATCAAATCCTCAACTTGATCCGGCTTTGCAGTCAACGTCACCTTCCTAAAGTCACCCTCTGTGAGAATAACTCACCCAGAGTACAATGGTTAAGTGCAACAATATTTCCCACCAATTCTATAAGCTGAAAGTGAGTAAATACCATTATGGTCTGACAGTTGAACCACTTACAGAGAGGGCACAGTACTACTGGAGAGTTCATAAGATCTAAGATGCTCACTGTACCATGCAGTCATCTCTATGTATATATAAACAGTATCTCTGTGTTAATGGCAACAATCTGTTTTATCTGTTTGAATTCAGGGATGCCTGAGCGTGAATCAGCAGAGAATATGATTTCTGCGCTGTATTTGATCCCATCTACACAGACAGATGAAGCCGTGAGAACTGTTAGCTCTGGAACTCAGAAGGCTCGCTGAACATCCTCGGGATAAGATGTGACTAATGCTCTAGTAAACTTGCCCATTTCATCTGAGGGCTTGAAAAAGAAACTGAAGTAAAATGGTACCCTATGGTTTTCTGATGTTTCACCTTCGAAATGGACAAAATGCCTAAATCAGCTAAGGGTAATGCTCAATAGAATGGTGTATATGTTGAAATTGAAAAGCAGGGAAGGTCTGCATCAGTTTTCTGTGTTCTGTCCGTTTACACTACAAGAAAGGCACAGTGCCATCTACTGAACTCCTTGTTAGAGATAAAGAATCTACTGAATCAATGCAATAGAGTAGACTGTCATCTGCCACATATAAGACTCTACATCCACTTATTAAAGTACGATAAGTAAAATCTTTGCATTGCCGCACTTTAGCATGCGAAGGGCGTGCTCGGCCCGAGAGCGGCCAGAGAACGAAGCACTGGGGGAATGGTTCCGCCTTTTTTTCAGCATTTTTACACAAACTTAAATATTCTTCCACAACCGTGAAGCTTCTGGTAAATAACAAAAGAAGAAGACATAATCTAACACAAGCCTCCCTCTCAGGGAGGACTAACACAACCACAACTCTCCATCTATTCAGTCCCCTCTCTCCTTTTGCTGGCTCTTTAAAGGGCCTTCGATTGTTGGCACCTGAGTGTGATTACCATTAGTGGAACAAGGTTCAAATAGAGGGTGTGGCCTTCCCTCTCGGCATTGCTGCCAGTCCATTGTCCTGCTTGGGAGGGCGTGGCTGCCAGCAGCGTGCCGCACATACTCTTTCACAGCTGAGACATTGCACAGGAGTGCAAGCTGGATAGAGTGGAGTGTGGACCTATCCTGATGGAACATTCACAATCCCCCCCGTAAACTGCTTTGTGCTTTTCCCTTGGTGTTCCCAATGGGTTGGCTACTCCAAAGTCTTCAATGTGAAGGCAAAGAGCAAAACAGAACTGTTCATCAACAAGAAGGCTTTTTTCTTTGAAATATGAACCATCTAGACATTTCTTCTGAAATAATTTATTTTATTGACTGAAATTTTTCCAAAATATCCACCTTATTTAACATTTTTTTCTAGCATTGGCTATATTGGAACACATTTTGTAGATTTCTTGTCTTGATCAATCACATATTCCTTTGGCATTACCAAAAGGAACTCTCTCAACGCATACGATGCTGTTCTGTTAGTGTTTTTTTCTTTTTATACAAAAAAAGATGAACATTTGCAGTTCAAACTGTTCTTCATGGTGACATAGTCTTATTCAAATAACAACAATGTGAATAAAATCAATTACCCACCAGAATGACATAATGTTACAGCAGTGGCATGATATGAATTTTTTAATTAAATTTTTTTTGCATAAACAACCCCCTCCTCCATCATTACTTTCAGGTCTTTGTAGGATTTCGGAATGTTAAAAACGGGTTCACGGTAATCGGCGATGACCTTTCTATGACTGAAAGGATTTTTTTCTATTGTGGGCATGATTTATAGTACTGTTTTAGGACTATAAAACACATTTTCCCAATGGGACCCAAATGACTTAGATGGTTTCCATTACGTTTCTGCTAGACCCTAGTCAATTGATTTCAACGTTGCTTTAAATATTCATGTTAAGGTCAGCTTTTTCCATGTACGAGTTAAATCAAACTATAACGGAAATATGGGATGAAAATATATCTATTTTTATGATATTATCAACTCTCAGCCTGTATGTTTCAAATTGTTTCAAATGAATAGCATTACTGTAGATTTTTCTCAAAAATAGCCATAGCTCATTTTTACCAGTTTTGGGAAAAAGTTTGTTCCCAAATCTCATTAAATTGTCTTAAATTCCGCACAGAAACATGCAGGATAGGATGGTTTGCCGTTTGTTTAATACCCAGCTAGTACCCTTTTATTTTAGCACATTTTGAAGGTTACTTGGCATCCCCAACAGCAGTTTGTCTGAAAATCAATTTTCTCGTTATTATTAAGAAAATGTTAAATCAGGTAATTAATTAATACTTAATGAAAGATAGCATGCCAGGACAACAATATCAAGCAGAGACAGAATAGACTTTAGACAATCAGGACAGTTGAATTGCCTCTCTCTTTTTTTGGCCAGACCAAATCAACCCCCTGTCATGCTCACGATAATGTAGTTTGCGATAAACCACTTTTTAAATTTAAATTTATGAACCAAACGCTATCATTTTGCCTTCTATGATTCTGACGTAAGTCGTGATAATTAATAAACCATTTGCAGTTATTGTTCTGTCTTATTTTTCATGTCTCAAAAAGCTTTACAGAGACTATGGTATGAATTTTCCTTTTTTTGAATTTTTTCTCTCAGAAAGAACTCCTTAAGCTGGTAGGAAGAAACCTTGAGAGGAACCCAGCTTAAAGGGGGAGCCCAGCCTCTGCTGACCGGCACCGGGAGCTACAATAATAGTAAATAATGTCCAATACTAAATAATGGTAAATGGTTCCTGTGGGAGGTTGGTGTCATATGCACATGACACATGACTGTTCTGGGCTTTGCAAGGGAAAATCCTGACATATCCTGTCATCCGGGGGGGGGGGATATCCAGTCTTTAACCTTTGGTGGTTGTGGTAGAGGCTGAGGGAAAGAACATCGCGGGAGATAAGGTATTGTAAATTTTGAAATATGGATGGCAATATGGTGAATGGCCACAGCAGTATTTATCTATCGCAGAGTATAAAAAGGATGAGTGCAAGAATAACACACGTTTTTCCAATAGCCACTGCCACTCGTTGGTCACAGACCCCCTACCCAGGCTGGGTAATGCCCAGGGAGAGGTCTATTAGTAACTTGTAGGGAACAATCAGCAGCAATGGAGGGTCTCATATCTCCATTTGTTTGGACCACACAACGCTCTTTCCAGATATCTAAACCTCATCCTTGGGGAAGTTAGATCTATCTATTATCTTCAGCACGATCCGCTCAATTTTCAACAACATGGTCACGCATAGTGTAATGTACCTGAGCTTGTGAAAAACGTCTGTAAACTGTTTGATATCAAGATCATATCAAGTTCCCAGTCGCCTTCTGGCACTGGCTCACTTTCCTCTCTCACTGTTGTGGTTTCAATTGGCCCCACTGCAATCACTAACCAAGAATCTGAGACACGATAACCGTGTTATCGTTGGTGCTCCTTGCCCTGTGCTTAATTGTAAGTAGGCCACACACACAATTCAAATCCCGACTTCCAAGACTCTCATAAAATTTTGGAAAGGTCAGATGAACCAAAGCTAGCATAGACAGCAGATTTGTTCTTTCGTGAGCATGTTAATGAACAGTAGTTTCCAAGTGGTCCGCATGCTTTACTATAATTATCAGTAAACAAAGCTGCTGTTAAATTGAATGAAAGTGCTGGTAAACGGCTGTTAGCTTTCATTAATTCCATAAATATTTTTATCGAGTCACAACACAAAGACAGTACTCATTAAGGTTGTTAATGATATTCTGATATCGTCCAGCAACAGTTCTTTATCTGTACGAGATCTCCTCGACCTTGGCATTGCCTCCTTGACTATTGGTTATTAGATCCTTTTAAACAGACTCAAAAGCACTGTGGTTTTAAGAGGAATTGCTCTCAACTGATTTTTGTTGTGTGATAGATTTCAGAATGTGCTGAACTCTTAACTCAGTTCTCCAGAGTTAAGTGTACATCAAGGTTCAGGCGTTAACAAAAAAGCCCTGCATCTTATAAAATGTTGCTACTAGAACACTAACTAAAGTAAAACAATATCACCATATCACATATCACTGTATAAGCGTTACCTCTCAGAGGCTATTCCAAAAGCATTGCTCCCAGGAATTTACTGCTATTGGTGAAAGCCCATAGTGGTCATTATGGACATTATATTCATACCCAATACAATATACATATTACATCCCCAATAACAAAGTCCAAGAAGAAAGTGGGATTTGAAGACTGTTCACAACATACCTCTTGGGCACTGCCGATGTGTTTGTTGCCCAGGTACTTTCGGAACAAAGAATTACCAAAAACTGTATCCAACACTCGAGGGATCTTTTTATTTTGGACCTTGACTTTGACCACCTAAACAATGTACTGCCAACTGGCTCCACTTGTGGAACTGGCTCCCCTGTTGTTTGCCCTACAGCCACTGGGAAGTATAAAACCTGTGAAAGCATTGGATCTCCTGAGACCAAAGTGCTGGATGTGGCTGATCTGCCCACAGTATTTCTATGTGAGTTGTACCTGGTTGCCCAGTTTGTATAAAGAGCAAGATTCAGGGCCTGGAAGGATAGCTTGCTGTCTTCAGAGCTGAGGATGCAATGCAGGAGATTGATGCGATTGTGAAACGGTGTTGCTTGCCTGCAGGTGTTTAATGGCTGTTCTGCAAACCTCTTTGGTAAAACTCTAGATGTTCCTTTTATAAACTGACACTACAATCAAATGCTCTCATATTCTCCACATGCTGAGCCTAAACAAATGTATTGGCTTTAGTTTCTCTTCCTGCAATTGCGCAATGATGAAGTCATCAATGTAAAGTGTAAGATCTAAGTTTAACTTTTTGAACTGCATTTATACCGAGGGGAATTATTATGGCTTTTACAATATTGGATGCAATAATGTAAATTGGATTAGTGAACACGCTGATGTATTAACTCCATAAGTCTCCATACTAGATAGACCCAACAGCTGGCTTTTGATACTATTGACATATCGGTCTTAAAAGAATCTCACCTGGATATAAAGGTGACTGCACTATCCTTTTTCAGCTATTTTTTAACTAATAGGTTTAAGTCAGATTTATCAGCGGGTATGATTGGTGTCGCAGAAGGTTTTGTCCCAGGAACCCTTCTGTTTTCCTCATGTTATCAATTTCCACTACTATGCAGATAACACAGCCATAATAATCATAGGCCCCGAGTCTTTGTACGAATCTCATACTGCATCTCATATCCAAGTATAAAATATGACTAAAGCACCCAAATATCTCAGAGATCTCAAAATCCCTACAAATCACTTAGATTACTTATCTCAAAAGACCATTTATTTATGCCAAGAATAGCAAAAACAAAGACAGGGGTAAGAGCCATGCACACAGAGCGTTGGCATCCCAAATAACCTTTCAAAGTCACAATATTTAATAATAATAATCCATTATTTATCCAGGTGAGTACATTTAGAACCAGTTCTCATTTTCAAGAACGACCTGGGGAGGGGGAAATAGGGGCTACCATGCTCCAGTGCCCCTGGGGCTACTTGGGGTTAAGTGCCTTACTCAAGGGCACAACGACGGTGTCCTCCTAGCCCATTTCCCCTAACACCTGAGCTAGCGGTGGCCCCTTTAAAGCACGACTAAAAGAATATCTATTTAGCTCTTCCCATAGTCGCTGGGGGGATTATGACAGATGATGTGATGTGGCCATTGAAATTTCTGGAGTTAAGATTTATTTTCCAGCTGTCATTCTGATGCTCTGGGGAGACCACACTGGTTGATCCCCAGAGCCAGCATTGTAGCCAGAAATAGGCTGTTGGGCTGATGCACCAGAGAGACTAGTCTTCCCACACTTCAAAGATCATGCCCCCAATGGAAGTCAGATTCTCTCAAGGTCTCTGCCTATTTTCCCTCATGGGGAGTTTTTTCTTGTCTCAGTCACCCACAGCTTGCTTTCAGTGGGGTTTTTTGTCAATCCATTTACATTAAATGTTCTACTGGTTCTTTAATTTCCTGTGCATTCACTGGATTTTTTTTGTATGAACAGTAAAATAAAAAGTTTGATACAAGCACATGGTCTTGTTGTTATTAACAAGCATTGCATCACTCACTTTATACATTACAACTGCTATTGTGGTTGAACTTTGACCCCATGATGGTTCTTTCAGCGTCAACTTTCAGGTTTTCAATTATTCATACCAGTAAGCTTATATTCTAAGATGCTTTTAGGTATTATTTTGATGTATTTTATTAAATAAATCATAGATAGTAAATTAAACTAGATTCAAATTTGTGGACAAACTGTCTAGAACATAGCAAGCACCAACAACCACCGTCTTGCCAGAAGGGTAGTTAATGTAAACCACTACTTAGCCTATTGATTTACTATCTAATAATGTGACGACTACAGAGAACAGACTTTTAAATTGCCTCAAATGTAAAAAGTTGGGTAAACAAATGGGGGACACGTTGTGATGACCTGTGAGAAGTCCAGAGAGGTGATAGAGGCAAATCTCTCTTCTAGTTGTCTTTTAATTTTCACGATGATTTTTTATTTTTAAAGGTTTACAATGGAAACACCATTCCATGACATGTGCAATCAATAAAACACATATATAACACAATATTTCTTTGCAATGAAAATGTACCAACATATCAATGAATACAGCACAGATAAAGTTACCTTTTAAATGCTTTTTTATTCTCACTCTGAGGTCAGTCGCCTGTGCTACTCTCCCATTCAAATATAACTGTACTTACTATAAAATGAACAAAAAGTAGGCATTGTAGAAACTCACAAAGATAACAAACCGGGGGTAGTACAGAGCATATATGGCAAGTTTTGCAAGTCTAGCTTCAAAATTGTAGTAGGCAATATATTTAACATATATATATACACATTGCCACCCAATTCTTTTCCATTCTGTATGCTCCCCAGACTGGAGTAGAGACACGTACCTCTCATCGATACTGAAAGCCTTCAGATTCCCATATATCTCCCTGCCCTGTTGTTACGTCCCTACCCTTGTGGTTTCAATTGTTCTTTTGCTCTCTGTTTGTTTTTCTCACTCTCTCTCCCAGGTGTGCATGTTCGAGGCTAATGTTGGTGTGTTATCCATCTACCCACCTTGTCGCTGTCGTCCAATCCTAGGACGACCCACCTCACATATACACAGTGCTGTTTTGTGTCTGCAGTTTAACGGTGTTTAGTGGTAGCTAATGGTAACTAAGTGTTAAACTTTAATTTGTCTAAAAGTTTGGAGTGTGCTGTGTGTTTATTACCTTTCTCTGTTTCCCCCCTGTCTTCTGTCACTTTGGAGAAGGTCTGAACACTCATCATTAACACTACTGTTTGGGGTCACTTAGCAATGAATTTGTTTTCCATGGAAATATAAATAAAATTAGTTTGAATAGGAACCATAGCAAACTGAATAGGAAATATAGTCATTGACAAGATTAAAAATAATAATTTTTAAAATAATTGTGTTCAAACTTTACTTTCATCAAAGAATCCTCCATTTGCAGCAATTACAGCCTTGCAGACCTTTGGCATTCTAGTTATCAATTTGTTGAGGTAATCTGAAGAGATTTCACCCTGTGCTTCCTGAAGCACCTCCCACCAGTTGGATTGGCTTGATGGCCACTTCTTATGGACCATACGGTCAAGCTGCTCCCACAAAAGCTGAATAGGATTTTGATCCGGTGACCGTGAATACCAGCTTGACTGCTTCTTTCCTAAATAGTTCTTTTTTAAATTGGAGCTGTGCTTTGGGTCATTATCCTGTTGTAAGAAGAAATTGGCTCCAATCAAGCGCCGTCCACAGGGTATGGCATGGCGTCACAAAGTGGAGTGATAGCCTTCCTTCTTCAAGATCCCTGATTTGTACCCTGTACAAATCTCCAACTTTACTACCACCAAAGCACCCCCAGACCATGACATTTCCACCACCATGATTGACAGATAGTGTCAGGCACTCCTCCAGCATCTTTTCATTTTGTCTCTTCTTTGAGATCCAAACACCTCAAACTCACTTTTTTTTCCAATCCTCCTCTTTCCAGTGTCTGTTCTTTTGCCCATCTTCTTCTTTTCTTTTTATTGGCCAGTCTGAGATATGGCTTTTTCTTTGCAACTCTGCCTAGAAGGTCAGCATCCCGGAGTCGCCTCTTCACTGTTGATGTTGAGACTGGTGTTTTGGGGTACTTTTAAATGAAGCTGCCAGTTGAGGCCCTGTTTCTCAAACTAGACACTCTAATGTATTTCTCCTCCTGCTCAGTTGTGCACTGGGCCCTCTCACTCCTCTTTCTATTCTAGTTTTGCGCTTTTCATTCTTCATTTCTCAGAATGAAAATAGACTGACAAATTTCAGAAGAAAGTTCTTTGTTTCTGGCCATTTTGAGCCTGTAATCGAACCCACAATTGCTGATGCTCCAGACACTCAACTAGTCTAAAGAAGACCCGTTTTATTGTTTCTTTAATCAGCACAATAGTTTTCAGCTGTGCTAACATAATGTCAAAAGGGTTTTCTAATGGTCAAGATCAAGGGAAGTATATTTATAGAGCATATTTAAAAACAACAAGTGTATACCAACGTGCTGTACATGGGCAAATAAAACAATGAATTAAGGGGGGAAAAAAGAATATTTATTTACATTAAAATAATAAACATTACAATATGCATTCATACAAAAGAATATAGATACGTCTTCAGACGTGATTTAAAATTGTGAAGCTTAGTAGCGGATCCAATGTCCAGAGGTATGTTATTCCATAGTCTAGCCGACTACTGAGAAGGCGCGATCCCCATTAAACTTCAAACATAAGCGTGGTGTATGCAGGAGAATTTTATAAGAGGATCTGAGAGTCCTGGAGGATTGTTGATGACTAAGGAGTTTTGAGAGATAAGATGAGGCTAAACCATTAATAGCTTTAAAAACAAATAACAACGTCTTAAAATGAATCCTGTATTGGACTGGTAATCAGTGAAGAGATGCAAGAACAGGTTAAATACTTTCCCTCTTCCTTGTTCCAGTCAGCAAACTAGCAGCTGCATTTTGGACTAACTGCAAGTGAAACAGAGATGAATGACTAAGACCCATGTACAGTCCATTACAATAGTCAAGTCTGGATGAGATGAAGGAATGAATAACTATCTCCAAATCCTTAAATGAGAGCAACGGTTTCAATTTAGCAATCAACCAGTTGGAAATAGCTGCCCATCACCACAGCACTTATTTGTTATTCAAAATTTAGACCCGTGTCAAAGATCACTCCCAAGTTTTTTGCAAGGGGGTGAACATTTAATGACAGGGTCACTAGATTGCTAGACAAAACAATTTCAGCCTTGCTCTCATTTAGGTGGAGAAAGTTAAAAAATTTCGGAATATGAATCATCAGAATTAAGTGGGACATCCAGCTGTGTATCATCAGCATAACAATGATTTGAAATGTTATATTTTGTAAAAATTGAACCCAGGGGAACCATATATAAAGAAAATAAAATCGGGCCTAATATGGAACCTTGAGGTACCCCACAAGTGAAAGCTGCAGATGGAGAGGAACAATTCTCAATCCTAACACTCAGAGTTCTATCTGAAAGGTAAGATGTAAACCAATCTAAGGCTGTGCCATTGATACCAACTTCACACCCAAGATGGTCTAGGAGGATAGTATGATCAACTGTATCGAAAGCAGCACTAAGATAGCGCAACATTAAAATTGCAGATCAACCAGTATCCAAAGTGAGCAGTAAATAATTCATCACCTTGAGTAGTGCAGACTCTGTGCTGTGACGAGCTCTAAAACCAAACTGAAATTGATCAAAAATGATGTTTCCGATACGACTGAAGAGAGTTGAAAAAAAACTATTTTTTAAAATAAAAATGGCAGATGTTTTAGATATGGGCCAGAAGTTATTAAGGTTGGTAGGATCAAAATTTGGCTTCTTAAGAAGTGGCTGGGTCAAAGCAGGATGGAACAATGCAATTATATAAGGAGCTTTTCATAATAGTCAACACACTAGACCCTACAGTCTTCAGCACCTCCCTGAGGAGCCGAGCTGGAATAACATCAACAGAAGAGGTGGTAGGCTTTATTTGTTGGACTATATCCCTCGACTCAGTGAGAGATACTGCATAGTTTTAAACCAATCAAACAAAACAGAACAAGTGATTGGTTCAGAGAGGTCATGACTACAAGTGGTAACGCCAGATCATAAAGCATCAACCTTACCAGTAAATAAATAAAAAAATGCTACACAAGTCTCAGGTGTAGCATCAAGACAAGAGTTGGCAGTGGGTTTATCATGTTAAACAGAATTTTGGGATTAAGGGGATTTTTAGAGATTACTTCAGAAAGATATTTTTTTTTGCATTTTTGCAGAGTGCTGGTATGCAGATAAATGATTCTTAAGGATTTCATAAGACACTTTCAGTCTGTCTGCTTTCCTGCATTCCTGTCTAAGAGCACGTGTGTTATTATGTAACCTAGGCTGTGTCTTTTGTTTAGGTTTTCTAGTTTTAAAAGGAGCAACAGAGTCTAAAATTCAAGAACCTGTATTGTTAAAAAAGAATGACCATCCCCTCTGTGCCTAGACCTGGATGAAGTATCATACGCTATCATAGTGCACAACACAGGAGAAGCAGAGAAGGCCTCAGAGAAATGCCTGGCTGTAGAAGAGGTTATAAAACGTGAATATGGAGTCGGACATGGTACTGAAACATTAAAAAGAACAGTATTATGATCTGAATGATAAACATTGTAGATGGGAAGCCCAAAAGATAAAACAAGATCAAGAGTATGACCATGATCATGTGTAGAGCCAGTAACATTCTGTGTGAGATTGAATGAGTCAATTATTTGATCAAAATCCCTAACCAGAGGTTTGTAAGGGCAGCAAACATGAATATTAAAATCACCAAGAATTATAAGATTGTCCAAAGTAGGCATAATGCTAGATAAAAAATCTGCAAATTCCTGAAAAAGTTATATTTATGAGGCCTGTAAATGAGAAGTCTGGACTGGTACAGCTGAGCCTTCAGTAACTGTACTGCAAAACTATTGTAAGGTTCTGAGGGCAATAATCAGCACTTAAAACAATTTTTAAACACTGATTTATTTATTTAAATATTTATATAATTATAATAATATAATTATAATAATATAATAATTTATAACCCCCCACCTTGCCCCACAGTCCTAGGGGAGCTTTAAAAAAAAGTCACGGTCACTTGGCGAGAGTTTAGACAAAGAATCCAACTTTCCAACATGAAGCTAAGTCTTTTGATGGCTTTGAGTATTCCAGTGATCGGAGAATTCGGAGATTGATTGATTCTTCTGATGATTCGCGGTCGCACTGGAGCGCACACAGTTGATGCCGAATCTGGTAGGATGGGTAGTAGACAGCTGTATCAGGGCTCCAAAGAGAAGAGGTATTTGTGCCACAAATTTGTGTCTCCACGAAGACGCCAAAAGCGGAACCGACAATCACACACGCACAACAGACAAACAGAGTTAGGACAGGGGTGACGGCATGCAAACAGCCACACTGGCGCCATCTTGTTTAATGATCAAATAGCCTTTTAAAATGGATTTTTTAATAAACTTGGATTAGCTAACACAACATGCCATTGGAACCCAGGGCTGATGGTTGCTAATAATGGTCCTCTGTACACTAATGTGGATATTCCATAAAAAATCAGCCATTTGCAGCTACAATAGTCATTTACAACATTAACAATGTTTACACTGTATTTCTGGTGAATTTGATGTTATTGTAATGGATAAAAAAATGTGCTTTTCTTTCAAAAACAAGGACATTTCTAAGTAACCCCAAATTTTTGAACGGTAGTGTAGATAAATCTTTGTCTAAACACACTAGGTTATTGGGTGTTGCCCCTTTTCTGTAGTTTTGAGGGCATGGCAGTAGTATAATTATATTTAGCTTAGTGGTATAGGAAACTCAGAACTGGATTGGTTTTTTGACACTCCACTCAAGTTTCCCACTTCCTACCCGGTAAGTTATTATATCCAGCATGTCTGCACCCCTGTGTTCCTACTAGTGTTCCGCGGTACTTCGGTATATCGAATTATCATGATACAAAAATAATATGATACCTTCTTTCGGGGTTAAAAAAAAATCGAGCTATTTATTGTTTTTCGGTCTGTCATTATTATTGCACTTTTTTTTTTTTGAAACTTCAAAACAGCACTTTAATTGTGTGCTTTAAAAACAATATAAACTCTTTTTGCATATACCAGAAGAAACTAACTACACTAAAGTGTAGTGTGGAACTATTTTGGTTATCCATTAAATTAAAGGGGCAATCCAGTTGAAGGTGGAGATCCAAAATGTAGGAGGTATTTGAAAGAAGTCAAAAACAAGGGAGGAAACACCACCAGTTTATTTAAGTATTTATCAGATCGCCACCCCAATCTCTTTGTTGAAGTGAATCGACATCATGTAAGTTGCAGTGAAAATAGCTATTTTACTGTAGTTCTTTTGTTTTACATATTGTTGAGATTATGTGAATCCCATAAAAAAAATGCCTTAAAAAATGTAAATAATGAATTTGCCACTTGTGAAAAATTGCTGAAGTGTGTTGCAAGAGATCGCCTTGTTTTAAAGTCTGATAAAGAATTAGCCTCTTGTAAAAAATCACAAATGTGTGCTGTAGTACCATTGTGCTACAAGATAGAGTCTTGTTTTGTTAGAAATTTGTACGATTGGTACGAATTTGCCACTTCCTGAATTTGCCACTTTAACAAAAAATGCAAGAGACAGCCTTGTTGTAAATTCTGGTAAAAAAATGTGCCTCTTGTGCTGCAAGACAGTCTAGTTTTGAGAAAAAACAGATTAATTTTTTCATTCCTTAGAGCCAATCTAAGACACCCCTGTATATAAACATTTGACCTAGTAATAAAAAGCTTTGAGAAAAGTATTTGTGTTGTTTTGTTTTACAGTTCTGTAAGTTTTGAAACACCAGTGGGTGTTTTTCGTTACGCTCATCCTGGCATTAACAGTTCTCTTTTTATGTAATTTATACTAAGCTTTCCTTACAGTTGTATTTAATAGTCAGTGGCAATGACTTTGATTACACTATTTTCGGTATCGTATCGAGGTAGCCTAAATCAGTTATCGCAGAACACTCGCAGTTCCTGATTTTTGTTATAATTATACTTTCCTTTGAGTTAAATAAATATCCCTATTATGGGTTGGTGCTATTAAGTTTTTGGGTACATTTGTGTTTGGCGAAAACGTTCACGGTTCTCCCCTGCTCGTGTGTGCACGTGTGCAGGTTGTTGGATGCCCATCCACCCCTAGCCATTACCATTGGAGTGAAGAGCACAACACTTGTTCATGAGACCTAATAAATCAAAATCTACATATTTATGAATATTTAATTTTCAGGAAGCTAAGATTTTACATGAAAGTGTTTGGCTAATGTGTTTTAGTCTGATTTAGTCTTTTAGCCATATTTAGTGTCCGTTTTCCAAGAAATTTCGAGCAGTACAGGGAATTTAATCATTTCACCATCACGACCACTCCGACAATACACACAAAGACACACATGTTGAGAAAATGCAGAATCAGCTTAGTTTGATCTCTTTTCAAAGATTGAAGTAAAAAAAAAAAAAAAAAACGTGAATTTTTAGAAACTGGGGAAAACACAATTGTTGGACACCAACCTAGATACTTTTATTCATTCAAATATTCTCTCAACATTTCAGTACTAAAGCAGTGTTTAACTGCGCTGGGGGATTTTTGTACTTAGCCAAATCCAGTATAAAACCCAGTAACATGATAAACTTTCCCAACAACTAAAAGCTATGCATCATTAATAAAGTTTTTCTGTTGATTTATATGGCATTATATGGCCATATAAATACTATATATATAATATACTTTCAGTGCAATAATTTCAACTCCCCATCTGGCAACATCTTAGCTCTCACAACCTTCATTTTCCCATTACCATTTTATACTTCACCAGGGGCACTTTGCATAACATTGTTTCCAATGCTGTATAAGCATTTACCAAAAAGCAGATGGTGTGGTGGATGTTTTACGACATATAAAAGGCTTTCCTACAATTACAAATAAATATGCATGAAACATGAACTTGGCCAAAAGGTATATTTTCTTGTTCAGTATTATGACCCAATCTCCCAAAGCATTTCAATTCATTTTCAGCGCTAATTTTGCAATGCACCACTCTCTTTTATTAAGATTGGAAATGTGTTTGGCCTGTGCCTACAATAATTTGGTAGTTGTGTGGGATCAAAAATACCAAAATACCCTATCAGTTCCTTTTTTTATGTACTGTAAGTGGAGTTCACAAATTTACTGATCCATTTAACTATGTTGTGCAAATGCATATTGTACGGAGAAGGTACTGAGCTGAGAAAAATGAACTAGAAAGGGATTTAAAACCATTTCCATCCCCCCCCCCCCCAAAAAAAAAATCAACACTCATAAAAGATGGCATTGTGTGCAACAGGACTATAAAACATGCTATAATACATATGATTGTAACAGCTCTGCCTCGGACTTCCCCGGTCCCCCCCGAATCAGCTTGGAAGATCTGATTCTCCTGAGTCCTAGAATCATTCCTCAACACCATGTGCTACTTATCCAATTAACATTCCTCAACACCATGTGCATTTACACTCTGTTCCCATTCGTTCAGCTCTCCCTAGACCTGTTACTTGATCCCCAAATACGCCCCTCAATATGTGAGAACTCTTTTTTTATTTTTCCGCTATTCTTTCACGTAGAATTCCAAGCGTTGGATTTTCTAGTGCCTGACTCCCTGTGTTCCTATCAATCTCTTGCTTACCCCTTCGACACTGACTTCAGAATTTGCCCCTGTTTGGAAGTTGACACTGTGCACCTGTCCCCTGTCTGTTTTGACATTTATTCCTGCTCTGCCCTCATTTTTCTTGTTTGCTTTGCCAAATAAATGTCCCGCACCTGGGTTCACCCTTCAGCAGGGTAATGTTTGTATTTTGTTACAATGATAAATTTAAAAAGTAAGCGTATTTGTGTTCATCTGAGGAACTTACACATGAATTTTTCTGGCAGCATGAACCTGGCTTTCGTGGCAAATGTACCTAAGGTTGGGGCAAGTTAGCCCTCTCACAGGGCAGCATATATTGTTGGTACAGTATAGTTTCTTTTCTTATCTCTGAAGGCATATGTTCTTGGTATAGTAGCTAAAGGTATATAATGAGTGAAAAGACAAACCACCTGGTAAAAATAAAAAAGGTTCCCAAACACAATAGGGAAAACAATGCACGTAGGTAAAATGGCGTGGTGTGGGATTTCGGTCCGAACGAAGAGAGAGGTAAACGGCGCATACTGATGATGTGGAGGATCCAGATGAACGGGAGCAGCTTCCTTTTGACCCATGACTTTGGATGGCAGAGATTATTCATTAACCAATCAAACTTACGTATCCATTTTGATACAGAGGCTAGAAATCCAGTTATGCAGGCTAGTATGGACTCATACCATTGGTCATAATCAGCTTTTATATTTCTCCTCGGTCAGTAAAAGCTGATACGATTCGAGCACAGTTTTAAATTAATTTAAAAGGTTATTATATTTTTTCATATTCTTTTTAACTTCATTAATGTTGGAAAGGTCTGAGATCAATTAATAAAATATGTCTATACGTTGTGCGACTTGAAGTTTATTTTTCCTATTTGTAATTCGGACATTTTTTTCTGGCAGCCCTCCCCAAGCTCAAAGCCTGGTTCCCCAACTGGCTTCAAAGACATTTTACTGTTTGGCAGGTCATCAGCCATAGTAACTGCTTCAGTACAATTGAAGTTCACCCAATAATTACATTTTTAAAAATATGGTTTTACAAGGTCCACTCCAGTGGGGAGCTTATTCTTTCCCTTCAATTTAGCTAAGGGATCCACAGGTAATTCCAGACACGGTCATTGGTTCACCTTGAATAGCTCAGATTCCCTTTTGTTCCTAGATGTGTCCTTTGGCTTTGCATGCTCCACCTTCTGGATTTCTTAGCTTTGCTGTCAGGGCCATATTTTCCATGGTAAACATATTGTGTTAAACAAATTATGCTAAACAAGCACACAGCTTTCTAGAACTACAGAAGGTGAACTTAAAACTTCCCTACAAAGAAGATTTGAATATTTGAATTTTTTCACCACAATAGCAAAGTTAAAACAAAGTGAATGGCTTTCAAATCAGCTTAAGTAATAACCCTTTAAATGTTATGAGAAGTATCCACACTCGCAGAACAAAGTTTGTGTATCAAAACTAATAATAACCGAAAATAAAAGGAGAAGGCAAATGGGTTTTATGTGCCTTAAACAGTTTGAAAGAAACAAAACAATGCTGGGGTTAGCGCATAGCTTCACAAACTCGCATAGGGAACATTTAAACACACTCTGTATTTAAAACACAGCTAAGTTAAAGCCTGCCCAGATGTAGCCTTATGTGAGGTTATCCTGGGGCTGTAATGCAGCAGTTTCCAGCCCCAATCTGGAAGCCTAAAATAGCCACTTTTGGCTCACAATTGTAAAGCGTTACTGAGAACTCTAAGTCTTAACTCACAAGCCGTGATGGATGGTCTTTTATGTGGTAGGCTTAGAGTTCAGTTGGTTGCAGCGCTGAAAGATTCTGCCTCTTTAAGGCCTAGGCTGTGTCAGTACAGAGCTGTGTCCCTCCTTAGGACACCGCTGTAGGAGAGCTGTGCAGCAGAAGAGATAAATAGTGTGTTCTCTGCTTTTAAGGAACAATCTGGTTTTTATGACCCGTTAATGGCTCTCTGTGACTGGGTACTGGAGTCTGAAAGTATTCATCGATGGCTGAAAAATCAGCGATGGCTGATGATGTCATCCCCTAGTTCCAGAGAGAGGGAAATGCAGTGTGTTTGTCCCTACACTTGCATTGACCCAGTCCAAAACTACTTTGCATAGTTAATAAAAATGCAACAGCATAGTACGGCTTCTGGCAGAATGCTTTTAACGATGCCAGTGCAATACACTCAGTCTGTAGGTCTCATATTGTTTGAGGCAGTGCGACATTGCCCAGAGAAATATTCATTATTTATATCTGGGTTTTCAAGGTGGCATATATCCAGAAAAGAACTTAAAACTATTTTTTCAGTATTAGGAAAGTCGGATCACACCGGGGGACTTGAAGAAATATATATATATATATATATTATGATAATAAATTGTGTATTTATTTATTTTAAAGCTTTTTGCTGCTGTTTCAATTAGTGTAATGACACTCTTTGTTATGGTATTCCAACTATCATTATACATAAAAATGTTTATATTCAACTAAATTAATTTAGTTACTTAGAATGTTTTCTATGTAAATTAATCAATTTGAAGTTATGAATTTGTATAAATAACCTAAAAATTATGAGTAAAAATTGTCTAATTAAAAGTTTGAAAGAAGTTTTCAAAGTAAATGCTTTTGAGCCAATGCTTTAGTAGCTCTAGTAAGAAGCAACTCAGATATTTCCAAATACAATTCAAATCCCATAGCAGGGTTTCTGCAAGCAAACTCACTAAATATTTTAGTGCTGGCTGTAAATGTAGATTGTTGTCTTGAAAATAACCTGCCAACATTTCTAACAAGCATTGTTCTCAAATAAGCACTTTAGTAATTAATGCTATAATTATCTCTCACCTCCTGGGGGACAGGGGGTCACTCTCATCGATTCTTTCAGTGACTAACCACTTCTCCAATCAGCGCTGAACTTCCTGTAAGGGCAATGAAGCATGAATCTTTTTATAGACAAATGGCTCAAAGTTTTTAGGATCAGTGTAGTTTGCCCTTACTTCAATTAATCTTTTGGAAAAAAAAATATTGTAGGAAATTAGTTTGTTTATTTTTGTAGACTTGGGGGGATACAAGGCCCTAGATAACATTTTAGATTAGGTAGAGAGTAGTCTAGTGCAGTAAATGTGTGATTAATGTAGGAATAATTGTTCAACTACACACAGTTACAGAGTAGCTAGCTACTAACTAACGTTGATCAGAATTTTTTGGATTTCTTTAATTACACATGTGTAACTAGAAAATCATAATTACATGTATTTATTCTGACATGTGACGATATGTTTTCATTCTATGCAGCAGATTTTACCATCTACCATTTTGTTTTTTGTTAAACCTGTAATTACAGTCTGTCGCAGTTACAATTTTTAGGAAGAGCAAAAATAGCAAATATATGAATAACTCTTGCAGGTATGTGACTGCTGACTGTGTCATTTCAACTGGTGAAATATTTTTCTAATTTCAATATAGTCATGTAACATTATGCTAATTTCCAACAGCAGTGCTGTTTGTTTTAAAATTCCCTTCAGAAGCTTTCACGTGGACAGTTTCCCGGTATAAAAAACGGGAACATCCTGGAAATGAGGGGGAAGATGGTACTGAATTACAATTGGAGGGTGTTAGCTACAATTTATTAATTCATTTTTGGTTTTAATTTCACTATTTCTAGCATTGGAATATTTGAACCCATCTCAGTATGTTTTTGACGACTGACTGTAGTTATTAATGGAAAGACTTTGATCGCTGTTGAGAGCCGCATGTTAGGTTTTAAAGGTTTTTTTTAAGAATACCCATATAATCTTATATTATTTGTGTTGTACTACTGAATCATTTTTACTACAATAAATGTGAACTAAATATGCCTTATAGAGAACATAGTCCTCCCCCATTTTTAAGAGCAGAGACATGACCACTAAAAAACTGAGTGTGTTTAAATGAACAGCAATGGCGACCGTAGAGTTCAATAAAATAAACTGCTCTACAATTGTGTCAAAATTCAGTATGAGCAATGCTGTCATCATGTCTTGTAGCTTGGCTTGTTACCAACAAGTCATAACTGTTTCCCATCACTCACTGTTATCTGACTCATACACAGTTTTTAGTCCAAACTCTAATTACATCAAGCTCTCTTGCAGTCCTGCATTAACTGGCTGCAGTCCTTTTAATCCTTGCCCTGGCCTTAATTAACACTATGGACCAGGTGGAAGTGAAAACGTGATAAAACCCCAATTAACGGAAGCCCCCACTGTTAACATACATATTCCCGTTTTAGCTAACTTACCGGAACCGCCAAAAATCAGCTTTTGTTACAGTTTTATTGTTGGCTTACATATATTCGAAAAAATATATGTTTAGTTCAATCTGAGCTCCAGTCTTTGCTATTGGCAAAACAGGAAACAGGTATTTAACTTTTTGTTTCTGGTAACAGGTTTGATTTACCTTTTTTACATTTAGTTTTCACTATGTTTTCAAACATTTGTAATGTTAAAAACCGAATGTGAGACTTTTTAAAGTGGTCATAAATTTCACACATTCTTTTGTACTATTACGCTTTGTTGACGTTCACTTAATTGGAGTTTGGTACTGAGGATGATTGTAAAGCACCAGTGGGCCTTGTAGTTCAATTGACATGTATGTTATATATATATATATTTTAAAGATCATAAAGAGAAAACAGACAAATTAAAGGAAAAACCAACATGAAGTGTCTCAGTAAGATGTTGGTCCACCATGAGCTGCCAGAACAGCTTCAATGTGCCTTGGAATAGATTCTAAGTGTCTCTGGAACTCTGCCGGAGGGATGGAACACCATTCTTCCAAAATAAATTACCTCATTTGGTGTTTTGATGATGGTGGCTGCAAAGTGACTGCAAAGCATGTGGTGTGACCAGGAGAAACCAGCAACCAAGGAGATAGAACCACAGGGTCAGGACAGCCCACTTGATGGCAAGACACTCCCATTCAATGGTGCTGAACCGGCCTTCCCTGGAGAGAGCTCAGCCCCAACGCCATGCTTCATGGCAGGGTTCGCAATGAGCCCAGCCTCCCTCAAAGCACCCTGGAATGCTCGCAAGTGCTGCACATGCTGCTCCCAATCATTACTGTGAACAGCAATGTCGTCAAGGTAGGCGGTGGCATACTCACACGGAGAACCCAGTCCA
Organism: Hiodon tergisus; assembly: GCA_025775045.1. Lineage (NCBI taxonomy): Eukaryota > Metazoa > Chordata > Actinopteri > Hiodontiformes > Hiodontidae > Hiodon > Hiodon tergisus. The sequence goes on from JAOVYW010028201.1 coordinate 26,157, forward strand.
AGAAGGTGGCTGGCACTCCGTGAAGCCCAAAAGAAAAAATGACAAACTGGTGCAAACCAATCGTGTGGAGAATGCCATTTTTTTTCCATGGACATCAGAGACAGGGGAATCTGCCAATAGCCGTTGGCCAATACCATGTAAAAAGGGAGCCGTGCCCAGCCGATCCAACAGCTCATTCCCCCGAGGCATGGGATAAGCATCAAACTTTGACACTGCATTGACCTTCCTGAAGTCAACATAGAATCTCACGACCCATCCAGTTTAGGGACTAACACCACCGGACTGCACCAATCGCTGTAGGACTCCTTGATTACCCTCATCTCAGTTTCTTCCCACAGCACCTTTTTCTTGTGCTCGGGAATACGATATGGCCGGGTCCGAACCACAGGCGGGCAATGGATATGGGGTTCAACTATGGTTGTTTGACCTGGCAGAGGGGAAAACACATCTGCAAACTCACGTACCAGTCGAAGTACCTCCGCGCTCTGGGTTGGGGACAGCTGGTTACCTAGGGACACCGGGAGAAGAGTCATGGACCTAGACTCAGGACCTAAGACTCAAGACTCAGAAGAGTCATGGACCTAAGTCGTCATCCCGGGACTCTGGTTCTGCTAAGTGGACGAAGTCGGCAGTGTGCCAAAATTTCAACAGATTGAGGAGGTAGATTTGTGGTACTCCCCCTCGGTCAGTGCATATAACCTCATAGTCAACCTCCCCCATGCGCCGTGGAACCTCAAAGGCCCTCGCCGCTGTGCTAACAATTTTGAGGTGGATGTGGGGAGTAAGAATAGAAACTTTTCACCCAAAGAGTGCAGTTTTGCTCAGAAGTCCATGACTTACTGCACAGAATTCTTATTGGGGCTTGGACCCTCCTCCAAAGTTTCCTTAATGAGGTCCAACACACCACGGGGCCAGCTGTGTTATTACTATTATTATTATCATTATCATTATATATTATTATCTTATTATTATTAAACTTCACCAACAAGTTTTTTCAATGTGCGATTAAGCTGTTCCACCAACCCATCCATCTGTGGGTGGTAGATACTGGTTTTAATCGGCTGTATCTGGAAAGCTTATACAATTCCTTTATGTGTCCATGACATAAACGCTATGCCCTGGTCTGTGAGAATTTCTTTTGGGAAACCGACTCGGGTGAACATGGACAATAAGGAGGGGAAAGGCTTCTGGATATCTAGTCGCATAATCAACTATGACAAACACAAATTGATGCTCCCGTGTGCTTTTGTTGAATGTACCGACGGGATCCATGCCAATTCGGTTGAAGGGGATCTTCGATTAGGGGTAATGGGCACAACGGGGCTTTTGGCATGGCCGGTGGATTACATTTCTGACATTCCGGACACGCCTTGCATAATTTTCCGAACGTCGTTCCAAAGGCCAGGCTAAGAAAATCGTTCTGTGATTCGCAACTCTGGAACCAGCAATTGCCAACCCACTTCTTGAGTGTCTGGGTTCGGGTCCACCCGATACAAACTATCATTCAGACACCAAAAGTCAGGAAAGGTGACCGGGGGCTGGGAATCGTCAGGATGACCGAGCTCAGCAACTTGTACCTGATCCTGTTCCAGGGGAAAGTCAGCCACCAGGCTATTCCCTTGGCCCCTCAAAACAAAAGACACATGTGCCATCGGATAATAATGCACATCACTGTGCACACACTGTATCCCCACCTTAACCAATGCCTCGGGCGGAAGCAGGCACTGATGCACCAGGGAGCGATAACAGCAGGACTCCACAGCAGGGGACCAGCTACAGAGTCAAGATAAAGAGGGGGCAATAGGGGGGTCTTTGGCGGTCTCCTTGCCACGGGCGGCTCTACTGTGGCGGTTCGCTCTGCCACATACTGGCGGGGTGGAAGTCCCCCCGACGGGGTCGGCGGCGGGTCCCACACTCTGTTCAGAAGCAGGTGGCTGACAGCTGGGGATGGCCTCTTCTCTCCTGTGGCCATGCTGGAAAGGTGATCCTCTGTCATCCGAACGGCTTCAGGCAGGGAGGATGGCTGGTGGCACTGGAGCGGGACGGGACGTTTCCTGGAGCGGGACGGTAAACAATAAAAAAAATGTTCCAGCACCACCTGCTCCAGCAACTGGTCAATGCCCTGCACCTCCGGTCGCAGGCACCGCGTGCAGGAGTCCTTCAGCCTCTGCACCAAGGCCGTGGGTTTGCCCGCCTTGGCTAAAAAAAGGAGCGGAACTGCTTGGCAAAGTCAGCAACCTAACAAAAAAACACTAGAAGCTTGAAAATGTTGAATTACTTTAAAAAGTGTGTTTCTAAGCAGCATTTCGACCATCAGCCTTTTAAACAGTGTGATACGATAGTGAAAAAACAAAGTTATATTACAACTATTTCTAATATAATTTTCTGAAATGGAAACTGGAACCTTAATGGAAACAGGAACCTTTTTTCTTTCTTGTAGACACACAGACGTAATTTTTTTGGGTTTTCAAATTTCTCATAAAAGTATAACAAATCATTTAGAAATAATTTTGAAACATACGGTGCCTATAAAAAGTATTCATCCCCGTATGTTTTTATGTTTAAAAAAAAAAATTTTTTTATATTGAATCATAGGGAACTTCACTTGACTTTTCAACAGAAAAAGACAAAATAGATTTATACCAATTAGTATAAATTTACAACAAATTTTAAACACAAAATAATTGGTTGCTTAAGTGTTCACCCCCTTTAATGCAACTCACCTAAATAATCACTGTGCAACAAACTGGTTTTAGAAGTCCCTGAATATCCCTCGGAGCACTGTGAAGTCAATAATTAAGAAATGGAAAAAGTATGACACAGCAGTAAATCTGCCTAGAGCAGGCCGTCCTCAAAAACTGAGTGACGAAGAGTGGAAGAAGGGGACTAGTGAGGGAGGCCAACAAGAGACCTTTAAAGGATTTACGAGCTTCAGTGGCTGAGATGGGAGAGACTGTGCATACAAAAACTGTTGCCCGGGTTCTTCATCAGTCACAGCTTTATGGGAGAGTGGCAAAGAGAAAGCCACTATTGAAAAAATATATCTCGGCTAGAGGCATGTGGGAGACTCTGAAGTCAGCTGGAAGAAGATTCTATGGTCTGATGAGACCAAAATTAAGCTTTTTGTCCATCATCCTGACACTGTTTGGCGCAGTGGTGGTAGCATCATGCTGTGGGGATGCTTCTCTGCTTCAGGCCCTGCATTAATGCTGCAAAATGCAGGGAAATCCTGGAGGAAACGCTGATGCAGTCTGCTAGAGAACTTTGAGTCTGCAAGAGGACTTTGGAGAAGATTTGTTTACCAGTAAGACAACGATCCCAAGCAAAGCTACACAAGAACAACAATGTTATGGTTTGGCCGAGTCAGAATCCAGACCTCAACCCAACTGAGAATCTGTGAATGGACTTGATATAGGCTGTGCACTCACAATCCCCACACATTTAGACAGAGCTTGAACAGGTTTGCAAAGAATAAAAAATTGCAGTGTCCATATGTGCCAAGTTGATAGTGACCTATCCACATAGGCTCAAGGTTGTAATTGCTGCCAAAGATGCATCTACTAAATAAAGACTTGAAGGGGGTGAATACTTACGCAACCAAATATTTTGTGTTTAATATTTGTTTATAAATTTAGACTAATTGGTAGAAATGTATTTTGACTTTGATATGAAAGTCTTTTTCTGCTGATTAGTGTCAAAAAAGTCAAATGAAGTTCATTATGATTCAATATTAAAAAATGTAAAAATGTATACATAAAAACATCCAAGGGGGGTGAATACTTTTTGTAGGCACTGTATGTTGCTTATATTCCATTACTATTTAAACAACATGAAGTTCTCCCTTGTGTTATGATACTTATGATACTGCAGTTCGGCCAAAGGGGGAAAAGACCCCAAATTAAGGTTTAAAAACTGTCCGTTGAGATAGGTACTGTATCGTGCTTCCCGGCCATCACTGAAATTAAACGGATGTTTATTTCAATTTGTCGTAGCATGTTATCTGTATCCAATCACGGTCCCAGAACCCTATATATTGTAGCGGGGATGGCTAGGTGCGCTTTCCCCTACCAATGGGATATAGCCATCCCCGCGGGGGCTGCCGGGAA
>JAOVYW010028209.1:9076-30261 GCA_025775045.1 Hiodon tergisus
ACTGTACGTCTACTTTATTCTGACACACTTAGTTCCACAGTACCTCACTGTACGTCTACTTTATTCTGACACACTTAATTCTGACTTGTTTGTCGACTATAAAGGCACCGAAGCTGAAACGTCATGGTGAAATCGTGAAATGGGTTCAGAGGATTGTACGAGGCGGCACCAAAGTTAAAATGGAAGCACACTTTAAACAATTTACAACCACACAAGGGAGAGCACGAATTATGTATGGAACCCATTTATAGGATGTACATACCAGGTCTTTCCCTGTTTTTAAATACTTGCAAAACTAATTGCAATCTGCAATTAAATATAAGCAAATTCTTCAAAGTATTCCCATTTGTAACTCAGCAATTATTATTCGTAGAAACCAGAAAGTAAAAAAAAAAAAAAAAACTTTATTAGCGTCTGATCTCTCAAGATCAAGTTTAATGATCTATTATTTAATTAACCCTTCAGGAATTGATGTTTCATTTGTACTAAATGCTTTATGTTGTTAAAGTTGCATGTGTTGCAGTACTCCAGAGTACTCCCTTTTTTTGTTACTCACAAAGTTGCTGTTTCTAAGACCAGCACAGCACTTAGTTTCTTTTTTTTCCATGTTTGTATTCTGTTGAAAAGTTCTCTCCACAGGTAGCAAAGCACATATCTACTGTTGAGGTAGAGCACAGCAGGTTTTTTTCTGTACAAGGAGCTTTCATGAAGGCAACAGAGAAACAATGAGATGTGATTCTTCTCGCCGTGTTAGTTGTAATGGCAGTATTTTTTAAAGGAATTCCATCACGTAGATAACATCTTGTAGAATGAGCTTTTCATCATTCAGTGGCGCAAAAATAACGGAAAGTTTGTATGAAGGAGTTAATCATCGCGGATAATCTGCACAATCCAAGGACTTCTTTGAGATCAAGATCCAGAAAGTTGGAATAATTAGTTTTGAGGCAGAATCAATTAATTTCTTGCTACAAAGGCCCGAGGCATTCTTAATGAGGTTAACGATGGGATTCCAAATAGAAAAACAACTTTTTAAAAATGTTACTTGATTGGGATCTAATGTTCGGGGGCTTCTTGTTCGCCCGTGCCTGCGACGCTTTGCGTTCTCCTTCCAGGAGTCATCATCAAGAGGAAGAGCGGCGGGATCCCCTGCCCGTTGGCTGTGGAGGCCTTTGCGGCTCACCTGAGCTACATCTGCAAGTATGACGACAAGTACAGCAAGTGAGTAGCGCTGTCCGCCCCTGCAAACAGGAAGTGAGCCTGGGAGCAAGCAGACATTGCAACATTGCTCCATTGATCGTGAACGATTTCGGGTTAAAAAGACGACTATTTAAAAAAAACACTGTAGTGGATTGAGTTTTGAAATTTCTCATTTTATATCATTACTTTTATTTGGACTCCACCCCCGTGGCCTGTGGTGTATGGGTCTCCACACAAATGAACAGGGTGGTCTCCTCCCTTAGGAACTAAGTAGGGTGTGATTGCTTAACAAGAGACATCATTACTGTCAGTTCCCATGACTTCAAGTCCTGAGGTCATATGTACTTTAAAATGGTTATATTTCTGTGTAATGCATAGTCCTTTAAATTATCCCTTACTGGTCTTGCATCAAGATATACATTTTTTTTCTTCAAATTATTAATAAGGCCTGAAGGCTTTTTAATTAATAACTCGTTTAAACATGAGAAACAACACAACAACTTTTTGGATTTATCCATGTTAATTTCACATGAATCTCACCAGGGAGGTTGGGGGAAAACCAATAAGCTGGGTACCACATGTGCATTAAGCGTATGTACTGAAGAGATGAACCTCAGATTGACATTAGACCGACTCTGTGTGCTGTGGTGTGGAGAAGTGCTGTCAGCTCACATGACCGAGCCTAGCGCCTGCAGCAGCTTCTGTGGCCTTTGGCCATATTCTGCACAGAGCAGTTTAAGAACAGATAACTAGTTTAAATGGTTTAATTAAGTGAAATGACTGGGTAGGTGGGAGTTTTTTTCCTGTCACACAACTGAAGCGGCCTTATGTAATTGTTGCATGTTGTCTTCTGTGCAACTCTGAAGGTTGCGTGGAGAACTGATTTCCGAGGCAGAGGGTCGCATCAGCTGATGTCAAGGCTGGTCACGGATAACGAGGAAGAGCTTTAATTAAGATGCTGGAGCCCAGTTGAAGGCAGTTAATTTGGGGCTGGGGAGCGCTTTTGTTCTGTCACTCGAGAGGCCTGCCACACAATACACACAATTCGTATTGAGTATTTCTTTCAGCACTGCTTTTGTAGAGAGCGCCTGTTTTGTGTCCCTCGATACAAACAAAAAATGCTCTCACTTTGTAAATGGATCCAAAAAGTCTCAAGGACACTATACCTACATGCGTTATTTTTTCTCTTCCTGGTTTGGAATTAATCTCAGCTTATGATACGTAGTGTGAGTAGTCTCCGCCTTGGAGCCACCCATATCTTTTATACTACACAGCCCGAGGTTCTGATATGATTGGAGGAGAGGCACGTCCCTGTGCGAAATCCAGCTCACACAGCAAATGCCTTTACCGACTGAGCCAATCAGGGGCCACCTGAACTTGCACAAACGATGCTTTAACACTGCTGGTCTCGCTGCGTAGCGGTTGTGTTTGTGTGTCGTGCTCCACGCCGCTCCTGAAGATCAGCGGCACTGCAATACAATTAACGCCAAGAATTTTGTTCTGGGTCCGCTGGTGGCACTTTAAATACAAAACAAAAAAACACGGTGACATATGGGCCACCGTTGATGTCTGCCATGACCCACTAGCAAATGGAAATATCCTTCCCCGTGTTCCAGTTTTATTGCACACAGTAGTGTGGCATTTGTGTTTTTGTGCTCCTCGGAATGGGGTCAAAGCCCCCTGCGTGTGCCGCCGGGACCCGGGAAACCAATCAAATGTCACCAAATTAAATTTCTCTCTCTCTCTCTCGCTCCGCAGGTATTTCATTTTCCACAAGCCCAACAAGACCTGGCAGCAGGTGTTCTGGCTGACGATCAGCATGGCCATCAACAACGCCTACATCCTGTACAAGATGTCCGACGCCTACCACGTCAAGCGTTACAGCCGGGCACAGTTCGGGGAGAGGCTGGTGCGCGAACTGCTGGACCTGGACGACTGCTCACCCACGCAGTGAGAGACTGGGGTGGGGAAGGCGAGAACTTTGGGCTGTCACACTCCCACTCTGGCACACAGGTCCCCACTCACACTCACACTCACGGGTCCCCACTCACACTCACACTCACGGGTCCCCACACACACTCACACTCACGGGTCCCCACACACACTCACACTCACAAGTCCCCACACACAGTCACTAACACTCACACTCACGGGTCCCCACTCACACTCACACTCACGGGTCCCCACACACACTCACAGGTCTCCACACATACTCACAGGTCCCCACAAACACACCCGGGCACTCACACGTGCACACACACACACACACACGCACACACAAACACTGGTCTTTGCACGTACACCCATCACACCTGACATAACCCTGGCCTCTGAGAGCCAATCTGCTCTAACAGTGACCCAATCAAAGTGACCAGGTACTTAAAAAAAGAAAAACGTGGGGGCTGGTAAACAAAAGCTCTTCCAGAGGTGGTGGGTTACATCGCCTATTCGCTTACAATGGGGTTGACTCTCTCGGAAGCCATGAACCCTTCCAGAATCATCGCCACATAGTAACAGTGGCAGGCTGCATGATGAAAAGAGTTTAGAGTAACGTGATTTCCTCTTTTATGTAGAAATTCACTGTGGTCTTATTTTTGAATTAGAGTAAAAAGAAAAAAGTGAGACGTTGGTAACTTCAGTCGAGTGAAGGGATCCACCGCTGTGTCTGTCTCCAGTGAATGCGTGTATATAGTCTGTGTTTTCTGGCACGATATCTGTAGTGTGTTGTCAAAATGAAAGGCAGCTGTCTGCCCTCAAAGGTCACGCAGCCAGTATATATGCAGTATGTCCCCAGAATGAAATGGGAGGGGGGAGGCAGGCTTACTGCAGGACAGTTTAAAAAGGTTCCCCCCCTTTTTCTCAGAACTAGCAACCCATGTATTGATTCATGTGAAATGTAGATGTCTAAACTAGATGGGTACTGCCGTGCGGCTGATTCTAAAGCTAACGTTGCCTCCGTTGTGCCAAGGATGTTAAGGGTTGCCCGAGCTTCATCTCAGGCTACGTGCCAGGAACGAGGTTGATGGACTGGATGGAGCTGTAGTCGTCCTTTCCCATTAGAAGGGGCGTACACTCAAGCATCTAGCTTCGTTCGAAAAGGAAAAGATCTGGTTGGCAAGTGTGAGGAGAGGGATTTCATATGTATCACTGAAATCCACTCAAGGCACATCCAGGCAATCTCCGCTTCTTGGTGGCGTGAAAATTAGGCTGCTTTTCTCCAGCCTCTCCCCCCTCACTTGGATTGATCGCCACGCTCCGCGCAGACCGGTGAAGTGATGTTCAGCTGCGGTGCTCGTTCTTTTCCCGGAGTATATCGATCCACAGGCAGAGCCCAACAACCCTGTGTATGAAGGCCAGCCTTCCAATAACCAAATGCTCACACGGGACCGAATGGACCGGCCAGCTCGTATACAGTGGCCCACCGTTCTCAGCTTTATTAGCATAGGTAATACAATCCTGCGTTTCAAGGCTGAGAGACTGCCTCCGTCAGCATGGTGGTTAACTATATATTTACTATGTAGTCATATTAAAAACATACACTTAATCCATCTGGATGTTCACTAGTTTAAAGTAATTATATTGTTCAAGGGTACAACAACAGTGCCTCACGTCCGCTCTTAACCACCAGGCTCCCCCATGATGCATCTGCATTTTATTAAATATGACAAAGGGCTTAGAGTCAGACGAGAGCAGCGTAATGTGTTCCTCTGTAAAATAACATCAGCAAAATAGATTACATGAAAATTACAGACCCAGTTAGCCTTGTTGCCACAATGCCCGAATGCCGGGTTAAACCGTGAAGTTGGAACATGAGGAATACAAATGAAGAATCCCGGTGCACTAAACGGCACGGGCAGGGCGCAGTTTGGGGGATCAGGCTCCCAACGCACCGCCGTCTTCATGCAGCCCGCTGCTCGTCTTCGGTGCCACCCGGTCGCCCGCGTGCCACAGAAATGTTCACGTCTTGGCAACTTTGCCAAGGGCAGCAGGTAGCCACATGTGGTTAAGGACCAGGTTGCAAAAAAGGTTGCAGATTGACATCCCCCAAAGAGGCAATGTTGTTGTTCCGTGGAGCAAAGTAAACTGCAAAACGATATGCTACGTACGACACAATGAATAACAGCATCATTAAGGTAGCCTCTTTAATGCTATTACATAGCTATAGCTCGCTTGCTATTAGTCTTGTAAAAGCACAAACCTTCAAATCGAAATTCTTCATATACAATATTATTTTATCATCTCTCAAACACAGGACCACAGGATAGAGCCTTTAAATCCCCGGCTTGTTCCACTTACTGTGTGACTACTGTCAGCAAAACAGTCAGGATGGAAAGATATTTTGCCTCTTGTTCCATGTTCGTTGGCATTCCGTCTTGGCCAGGTTTGTTAGGGGATAAACACTGTGAATTCACAAATGTAGACCACGGGAATTTAATTTGTTAATAATTGTCTACATTGATTGCTGGTATCCTGTATGTCTTTGTGTTTGTATTATAAAGAACATATTTCTGTATCTGAGAACAGGAAATGTGGAAGAAAACATTTATTTATTTATTACATATAGTGACTAGGAGGTAAGGCAACTTAATATAAAATAGTTATTGTTTGTGTTTTGAACATATGTCTATGCCCTCAGCTTTGTGGTTGTCTTTGTTTTGAATGGTCCTTAAAGAACATGTCCAAGTCTGAATCAAACCGTTCTCGCCATCCTGTCGATAAAGCTAAACAATTCTCTCATCAGCCACTGGTGTTAACATCACATATTTTCGACATGGTCAAAGACATTTTAGCAAAAGAAAAATAGTTATAACAACAAAAAAAACTTGGATATCCTCCATGAATACGGTCAGATTAAGATTTTTTTTTTTTTGTCTGCTGATTCTGAGCAATTGGGCTTGTCTGGAGAGTAATGACACCTTGTGAAAAAGATGTCAGATTTCTGCATGTCTACTAATAATAGCCACACAGATGCGGAAAATAGGCCCTGCTATTATCACCGTCCGGCGGTTTCCAACTGCGTGTGACATTAATGATCCCCTCCTAAGGAGCAAGAAACCACAGAGAGGGGGTTTCCTGTCGAGATTATTATTATTATTATTATTATTATTATTATTATATACTAAAATAAAATACGTCTGGAAAACTTTCTGCAGTGCATAGCGTGAAAGCTAGTGGGGTTGGCTGGTACCTCTTTCATAACACTCTTGAAATGTCTTGTGTACCAAAAACCGGCACTGAAACTTACACTCCAGAAAGAACAAAAGATCCTCTGTTTTTGGATCAATCATTGCAGAATTTCTTTTTTTATTTGAAATCTCAGGTTAAAATCTCGGTGTGTTGTCTTTAGCGTAGGCCTAATATATTTTTGGCACACTTATAAAGTGATGGCTACCATAGAAAATCCTGTCCTTGGTCCTGGGACAATTGAAGAGATACGTGTCAACGTTACTTTAGAATGTCCTGTCGGCTGTAAAGGAGTACAGAGTCCCTCTGGAGACGTCACATGTTAATAAAAGTATTGAGTGGCCACCACTAAATCTTGTTCCCACGCATTATGATCCCATTCCCACGCGTTACTAAGTCGTGGCCACTCAATATTTTTCTGAACGGGTGATGTCACCAGAGGGGCTCTGTAAACGAGTGCGCTGGACAGTGCCTTTTTGTCTTCACAAACCATATGTTTGTCTTCCTAGACCTACAGCCGTGCATCGTGTTCTTTAAAAAAAAAAAAGTCTGGATTGGTTTAAGGTCAACGATTAAACTACATTAACCATAAGTCTTTGCATAAAGTGTTCTGAAGAACAATAATATATTTATGTGTCGTGCATAAGTTAGCTTTGGATTCAGTGATTAAAAAAAGATGGTTGAACTGTATTCTACTGAATGAGTGAATACCGTGTAGTAGGCCTACGCAATCTGCTACGGACGGAATGTTATGATTTAAAAAATAACCTGTATTGAGTTTTCCTTTTTGGTAGGTCCTGGCCATGCTATTTGTGGGTCATTACTTCATATAGATGCCTGAACGTGCTTGAAGTTGTGCTAGATTAGCTACAACTAATGTCCTACGGAGGTAATGAGAAAAGTTTTTTAAATGCACACGTTCCCTTTTCCGTGTCTAGAGCTGATGTGTGATGAGAGCATGGAATGATGTGTAGTGTTTACCCATGTAATCCCTTGCATTCTTTGAAAGCCATGGACAGTCAGATATAGCTTTCTAAAATCAATGTAGCCTACATTAGCGTGATTGTCCTTGCAATTCCCAACGAGGTGCGAATCAACTGATGGTCATCTAATCAGCGAAATCCACTGATTTGATATCCACTTCACATGTTTCCATCCTTATCGCATGACCCACAGCAGTCTGTCAAACGCAGCATAAAGCTGCTCACCCGAACAGCTTTTCAACACCAGTGTCACCTTCATGAGTATGAGGAGCTGGGATGTAAACGTAGGGAACAGGAATGGCGTGCAGAGTGGCTAATTATCTCACTTTCTGGCGCTGTTCGTCACCAGACCCAAATCTCAGTTCAAATCTGCTGTGTTCCTGTCTCTAAAGAGAGAATGCTTTGGCATACTCTAAACCAAAGGCTATGAATTATTTTGTGTGCTCATTCGTGTGAGTGTAATTAGGCATCCTAGCATTGTTTACTGATGTTTTCGTTGTTATGCCAGTTTTTGTTTTTGCCAGTTAAGCAACCTGCAGTAAACTGGAGCTTTACTAGTTAAGAGTATTTTTATATATGTGTACACTGAGATTCAAATTAGAATTATTGATTATTTGCTCAATTGATTAAACCTCAAATTAAAACCACCCACTTGGCATTAGCAATTTTTCATTTTTATTTGTTTTCTAATTACAGGGATTTAAATTAAATCTGGCCATAAAAATGAGCGAATCGATTGCTCTTCATAGTTTACGAACACATCCACAAGCCATCTAAAATTACTAATATTTTTTAAGACGCGCATTACTTTTCGGCACTGATAGCATATAATGTGGCACTGATAAAAATGTAGTATAGTGTATAACTGATGAGGTAGTGGAGGGTATATTTTAAGATAAGTTTTGCCTCTCACTTTATTAAATTTAAAAAATAATTTTGCTGTGTATTTCTTTAAAATGATAAAAGTTGTTTTTTATACGATTTAAATATGTATTGATTTTGGGTATATTTCTTAATGGGCGATTTGACATGCACTTCCGTATGAATTATGCTCATTTAACTGAGAAGAATTAAACTGACCTCAGGGTTCCTACATTGGAAAGAATTCAGTCCTGGTGGTGTTGTAAAGGAGAAGTATACAAATTAATATACACTTTAAAAACTTGATAGGTGCTGTCAATTCCATCAAAGGTGTGATATTAACGACCTTGTAATGCAAACCAACATGTCAAATGTATATAACGTGTTTAAAAAAATAAAATAAGATTGAGACTATGATAAGAGAAATTCATGTCTGAAGGGGGTCTAAAAGCCAACGTTGTTAGGTGTGTTTTAAAGTGTCCATAATAATAATTGTGCGTGCGTGTGTGTGTATTATCCAAGCTGGACAAAAATGCTTAAACAGTGCAAGAAATTTAATCTCATCGCTGTATCAGTTAGCTTAATCGAAGAAAAAGAAAAAAACTGTATTGGATATGTTGGAACTGCTTTATTGTGCTGTAGTGATTGCCACAATATTTGTCCGTGTCCTTTGCCATGAAAGCAGAAAAACGAGCGATGATTTGGCTGGAATCTGTAGAAGGGAGTGTGGCGTGTCAACACGCCGTGAGCAGCGTGGTTTTGCCGATCCCAATGTGAGCGTTGTACCAACGGAGGGCTTACTTCTGCACTGACTTTTTATTGTGAATGTATAAGCACCTCTTTAGTTGATGTGACACTACATGGATTTGCACACTTCAAATAAATGTTTGATTTTGAAAGAAAAGTGTCCAATAATTAATTGCCGTTTAGACAGCACCAAACTATACGTAAACGGACACCAGCTGCAAAGGGGCTTTACGTTACCGGAGTCCGGTTGTGATAAGAACTAAATGGGGGGGAGCGATTAAGTTAAGTCGACAATGTACCTTCCTGACAGAATGTACCGCCGTTACAGAACGTACCGTCGTGACAGAAAGCACAAGCCGTAAATGTAAATTACCAAGCAGACGTGAGCCACGCTTTTCCGCAGCTACACCCTAAACGTCTTATTAAAAACAAGAACAAGAAAGTTTTTAGTCCTGCGTTGTTATGTCTGACTTCTAGGAGGGGAAATATAAGTTTTTACATGGAATGTAAAACATTCAGGCTAACATTTCAACGTCACTGATGTCAGTTGAAGTGTCTTGACATTTTTAGCAGCCGTGCTTTTCGCTTTTTGCAGACACGGGAGGATTCTGACATGCTGAATACTTTTTGTTCCCATTGCTAATGAACATCACAGCTAAACAAAAAATGCTTTCCTCTTTATAAGTGGATTGGCGGCTGAGAGCTGATGTAGTAGAGTACGATTGTCATACAGAAACGACCCGTCAATTATTAAAAAGTGGAGCTCTTAACTTCCTTTAATTTTCTCTGCAAAGGCCACTGCCGGTACTAGAAAACAGGTCTGGCTGCAAAATGCCAAACGGGGAATTTACTTACATAAAACTGGTAGATAATGTGTTAGGGTTTAATTAATTAATTAAACTCGTAAAGGCTTGGGAAATCTTTTGCTATGCAAATATACAATGTGTTCACGCAACGAAGTGGATAGAAGTATCAAAATATTTGACAAAACTGTTAATGCTCTTTTGCTCAACCACACAAGTGCTGGACTTTCTGCAATTGTGTTCGAATAGTAAATAGAAAATTCACAAAGTCACAATTCACATAGTTGTTTATGTATAAACGCATTTAATTTAATTTTCTTGTCCTCATTCAAAGTTAAATGTTTGCCATATCTATAAAACATAACAATTACAAGCGCTTTACAGTAGACCAGACTACATATTCTGTTTATGTAATTTATATATATATATATATAAATCACATCATGTTTATAACCAATACCCAGTCCTGATTACCCTCACCAATGTGAATTTAATAATAATTAATAGCATATTCCTACAGTGATTAATATTCTCTTTTCACTGGAACCAAAACATACAAAATAATGCAGTAATTCTCCATATTACAATGGGCTCATGTATTCTGTAGTCATCGACAAACAGTTGCACAAATGTTCTGATAACGTAGATAAAATGGTAAATAACTTTGGCACACTGTGCAATGTAAACATTTCATCCAATTAAAAACGATCAAAGTAACCGTTCATGAATTAGGTCTTTTCATTTTCTTTATTAACTTTTAAATGAAGTTGTTTTTATGAGCATCTTACAAAAAAAAAGGCTTTACTCACTATTCTTATTTTGATACCAACATTAAGTTCACATAGACACATCAGTACAGTTCGCCCCTGTGTTTCTTTACTGTGACAGCAACCAACAAAGTTCTGGTCCCCCATTATACTTGTAGTTTTTTTTTTTTTTTAAACAGTGCCATTTTCAGGTGTGCCTCATAGCTGGTTCAACAGTGATACGGGAGATCCAAACGTCACAATATCCAGATTCGGTTCGGTTCGGTTCCTTGGGCCCGTAGAGCTTATAGCCTAAGGGCGAGTTGAAAATCATTTTACAGGGTTCCCTCCTAAGACATGCTAGTACCCCTCTGTATTCGCAAAAAGTGTCACTGACACAGAGCGATGGGTTCCAATTGTACCTGTGAAGATGACAGAAGAAATCTGCCCACCGTTGTGATCCCAGGCTTCAATGAAACAGAGGATTGATGATTCCTGTTCAACAGAAGCTGATGTCGAAGAGAGGGACATGTACTGGACTACTAGGCGAACACAGAAAAAAAATTATGCATTTTTACATTTTACTTAACAGGTAATGAGTGATTAAAGAATAAATTAAACCACCACAGCGTTGGAACTCCTAACAGAAAAAGAAACGATAAATCATTGTTTCCTTCGCTAAGCCATGGGCTCCTTTGGCCATCACATTAAAGGAAGGCTTGGGCTTGTGCAGTGCCACACTGTAGATGCCTGTGTAATCAAACCCAGATGTTCCACAGTGGGTGTAAGCTCAATTACAGCCATTACATCCACACAGGAACGCCTTATTGCTTCTCTCCCCGTCAGCCCGGTAAATAGGCAGTTTCTTTGCTTTCTTTCAAGTTTTTTTTCTCTTTTTTTTTTCTTCTTTTTTTTTTCTGAAAGCCAGTTCATAGGCACACCAAAGCAATACATACCATAAAAGGCAATAGCCCCTGTCACTTATGAGATCGATAAAAATAAAAAAAATAAACCCAAATAAAAATAGGCTGAGGAATAAGAGACACTCAAGTATTGGTACAACGTGTAGCCACAGTGCCCCGCCCCTTTAAGCGTGTCACCCTTTTATGTTAGTTTAAGACCTCCAATACGGACCATCACCTAGTTCAAACTGACAGCCCGGAAATATAGATAGGACTCCCCTGTACAGATCCAAAATAACCAACCAACGGTCTCTGAACGTTCAGTTTCCGCCTGTAAACTGTAGCACACGCCCGCCCGAGGTCACTTTGCACACGGTTAATACAGTGATATCACCAATGGTCACACCAAGCAGAGAGAGAACACTAAACAGGTAGATTATTTACTCATACAGGAGAAGTCGGAAATGAAGAAGAGATTATAAACAGAAAAATCACTTCATATTTAGTTCTTCAGTCAATTACTCTACATAGTGTAATTAAACAGAATACTTCTTTAATGTCTGTTAGAAAAACAACAGTCTAATAGACAATGCACTGGTTTTTTTGTCCTTTGATTTTTTTCATTAAATCAATAATAATAATAATAATAATAATGATGATTGATGAAAATATATGTATTTTTCTATGTTTCATATAATGGTGAAGGATAACGGGGGACAGTTAAATACTAAACACGAGTAGCAGCAGCACTACACCCTACACGTTCCTTGCCAGGCTCATTAATGTACAAGGCCCCATCAGAAAGCGTTTTTCGTTTTATTTTACATTGCTCTCTCGTCAAGACATTGTGACTGGAAACAGAGTGACGCCTGGTGTCCATCATGGAAAACCAACTCCAACGTCCTTTTCCTCCTGCACGTTTGTTCCTTTTAAAACCCTCCTGCAAGTCTGCCACGCAGGACCGAGCACCACTTGCAGCCACCAGAGGAATTTATGGACTCCAGGAGTTTGGTCGCCTTTCCGGGGGGAAACGGCGCCAACCGAACCAGACCCAAATCACCGCATGGGGCTCAGGGGTCGGGGCGAGTCGCTCACGGGGCAGACACTATCTGGTGAGAAAGCCTCATGGAGGAGGATGTCTTTTACATTCGCCAAGATGAGAACAACAACAAAAAACAAGAATGGTCAGATCCATTCCAGAAAAGCAGAAATATTCAGTGAAAAGATATTTTAAAAACTAAGCCCAAAAAAAAAAAAAAAGGAAAGAAAAAAAAATCCAATCCAATCAATTTTTATCAGGAAATAAACTGGACCAAGATGGAACACTGAGGTATATAGTTGGATGGAAATCGTTGTCAACGTCATCAGGTTTATTAGAAATTTTTCTTAAATTTTTTTGTTTGTTGTAAATCCCAGGCCTCTCTGTTAATCCATTTTTCCACAGGTCCCTGTCTCTAGTATGTGCTGGGTTTGTTCTGGGTGGTCGCTCCTCAGCATATGGGGCGTGGCAGGGTGAGGGGCGGTGGTTGTGGGGGGGGGGCGTTCTCTAGGACTGCAGGTTGAGGGTGAACTTCCACTGCTGCGTCAGTGAGGGGCTGCACACCTCCACTGTCAAACCACCACTCCGAGCGCTGTGGCTATCCAGACACAGGTTGCTGCCCAAGTGCCGGAGCTTCGAATTGGTCTCAATCTGCTCCCATTTCTGCAACGCAAACAGACAGGAAACGTTCCCAGGTCACCTCCAGCTGCAACCAATCCTGAAACTGCCACCTTACATATTAACACATTAAGGTGGTTTATCTAAGCGTTGCTATTTGTATTTCACAACTAAATGAATAATCTGCCTCTCTCAAATCGCTCGCATGCTTTAAATTAGCAATAAAGCACCACGATTGTAAATACTTTCAAGTTGTCAAAGGACTAAAACACATTTTAAATCCCCTATTGTAGCTTTAAATTGATATCTTTTCGTCACTGTCAACTATGGAATTTTATCGAAAATGAAAGCTTGTTTGGAAAATATTAACTAGCCTCACGAAAAGCCTCCTGCAGCTCGGGAGTAAATCCATTTGTCTCACTCACCTGTCTGCTGTCATTTTCCCTGCAGCCCTGAAGCTTGATTTGCGAGCCGGCAGCCCGGTCTACCACGGTCAGACACAGGTCCATGTGTTTGACCGACTTGTCCTTGGTCAGGGCCCATTCCTGCAGCGGGAGAGACAGAGAAAAATGATGAACCCACCAGGTAGCAAGCCCGGCTCCTCGCTTTTCCACACTCCAGCCGCAACGTTCCCGGGCAAGTGGTGTGTTGGAGAGAGCAACCGTTGTCCGCTAATCTCGGCGTTGCTATGATTGCAAGTGAAAAGGCTTTCCTTAATGTTCTTTTCACCTTTCTTTTTGCTAACCTGGTACTAAACAACAAGACCCTGGTGTGTTTGCACACCTTATGTGGAGAACACTATGCTGACACCAGTGGTGCTCTGGAATGCCACGGTTCTCGTCCAATGTTTGCCTCATGAATCGGTTGGGCACCTGCGTGTGGGACTGTACCTGGTTGCCACCGGCATTGTGGCACTCGTATACCCCCACCACACCGTCGGCGAAATGCCCCAGGGTGTCCAGGCAGTTGCCCCCCTGCTGCAATGCGCCAAAGGCAATATCCTGGTGGTCGGGGACCCTGGCAAACGCAAACGCGGCAAATGTCCCAGTTAGAGCGGCAGCCCTGAATAAAAGGTCACGGCATGTGAAAACACCAAAGCCCGCTATCCACCGCCATTACTGGGCCTAGTCCATCCTGATTAAATGCTAACGTGGAGGCGTTACCTGCCATTGAGGGTGTAACATTTTAACCCCCCAGAGGGCACGGACGACGGATCAGCCGGCTCACTCTCATGCCTGTGACGTGCATGTCGAAGGGCCCGTAGACCACAGGCAAACGCAGCACATCTCAGGCCTCTCACCTTAGCTCAGGGTAGACGTTCTCTAGGTACCACTTGAACGGCTTGCAGCCCAGCCTCTTCTTCATTTCCAGCCGGCTTTGAATGCTAAAGAGCGCACAGCAAAAGGCACTGATGAGATCTGATCCGCATAACCACTCACCTAATTACCCACCACCAATCACACTCGATGGAATTTTTTTAATTAAGACATATGGCTAGTGCTTTGCTCAAGACAATTTGGTTTTGCCAAAACCACAGGAATACAGATTCTTTAAACTGGATTGCAGCTCTAATTAATGGGATATTCTAGGGAGGAAAGCAAAGTGACTCTGATATGGCAACATTCATTTGTTCTCTCACATGGCTGAAAAGCTCCCATGTGACTTGCCAGTATTTTTTGGGATAAAAGGACAGCAGATAAAGAGCAATGACAACAGGTATGAGATAATGAGAGAAACTGACTTCTATGGACAGGTGGATACCCAGCTTGCCAATGCCTTCTGAGTTTACATCAGCCTCATTATGAGGTCTTGCATCCGGACCGTCTGGCATTAGCGAGACTGTCAGTCCACTGAATAAAACCAGGCGGGCTTGGTACGAACATGGCCACCCTTCCCCTGGGGTGGGGTGAGGGCTGGGAGTGGACACCTACTTGCCGTAGGGGACGTTTCGAGCTGACGGCACGGCTGCATAGTAGAAGTTCTTGAACTCGTCCATCCACACCTCCGCGGCTCGCCTGGTGTTTCTGCGTGGGAGTACGAGCACAGTGAGGTCATGGGAGGAATGAAGCGGACAGGAAATCATTCAGCCCGTAATAAAAACACACCTCACCTCTGCCGCAAAGACAGAAAATGCCTACGTCTAGGGATTCCCGTCATGTTTTTTGCGTCAGGGAAACTTTGAACACATAACGGCGTTCAGAGGCTTAAAGATGTGTCGCCTTTGTGTTTAAAGCGTTTAGAGCTTAAAGGTTCATCGCTCACTTTGACAGGGTCTGTTACGCCGTGGGACCACAAGGTGGCACTGAAGCAAAACTCCCATGTGAAAAGCTGAATTCTGCAGCATTCTGCTGCATTGTGGTGCATGCCAGTCTGTCAGGCTGCATTCATTTTCTGGGAATAGTTATTTGATACGGAAGTCAAAAGAAAGGGGCAAGATCGTATTATTGTACCCCCGTATGTAAATTCTTAGTCGATAAAAATTTTTTTTTAAATGAAACATGACATTTACTGCGTGTTTATATATATGTTATATATAGTTTTACACTAAAGTAAGACTAGTTTGAAAACATGATTTACACTTGATATAATTCAATGTATTCAAGCTCAAAATATATAAAAATATATACGTAATAAATAATTGTATTAATTCCAAACCGTTGAAAAGTAAAAATATATGTTTCTTAACTTAAATGTTCTTAGCTTACACAATGTTTCACAGTGAGCAATACCTGGTGGCCTGGAAAGAGTGCATTTCCTGTATCTGTATCTGAACAACAGGCAATCCCCTTGTGCAGTGTAATGATGGAGAGTTCCCTCAAGAGGGCTCCAGAGAGGCACTAATCACCTGGCGAATACGGTGCCGCTGCCCCCAGGGAAGGTGTATGGATGCTGTTTGCGGAAGACGTGGCCTACACGGCTGCAGGGGATGATCTCCAGGCTGCCTCCACACTGCCACACGCGGAAAGAGATCTCTGCAAAATTTAAGCCGTTATTCAACCATACCATTGAACACGCATGCCATCCTGCGCGCATTCCACGAGCGCTCTACGGGCGTTCTGCATTCGCTCTCCCTTCGCGCTTACCCAAGTTCTCTCCGCCCCACACGTCCATCATCATGTCATACTTCCCCAGCTCTTCAAAGTAGTCCCTGTCCATGACGAAGAGGCCGCCGGCTATCATTGGTGTCCTGGGTGGAAGAGAAAAAGTGAGCAGGTGAAACTGCAGGCCATGCGTGGTGAACACGGATTTCTCTTCTTTTCAACAGCGTCTGAGGAGGACACACGCAATAGTGCTCCCTCAAAGTGAAACGCTGATGATTACAAATCCAGTGTAGTTACTCTCGCCTGCAGACGTCACCAAGCGGAACTGAGGCTCCGTCCGCCATGCCAGATAACGGCCAACGGTAGAGACGGACAAGACAATATTTTAGACTGCTAAATTTAGTAAGACATCCTAATCTATGGTGCAGACATTTCCAGCTGAAGGCTATTGGGTTTTACTCCAGCTCGGAATTGGTGAGACAGAGCCAGCAGCCACAAAAGACATCTCCCACTGTGCCGTGCTGAGAGAAATCACTCGACCCCTTGCACGAGACGGAGCTGTGGCTTACTTGATGGGCGCAATGGGGTTCCCCTGACGTGCCCGCCTCTGTTCCAGGGTCATGTAGTCCCACTTGAAAACCAAGTTCCAGTCGAATCCTACAGGAAAATCAGCACACCCATTATAATAACGAAATGGCAGAAAGACGGAAACTCAAAACCTCACGTTTCAAAACCAGGTGAATAAGAACAACCATTCAGATTAAATGTTTTTATTATCCACACTGATGTAAGGAACCATGAAATACACTGCATTGTTATCTAAGATGACCACTGGGGATAAGAACTTCAACACTATTCCTTACACGCATCAATGATGAGCAACCCCTCAAATACTCAGAAATGGTTAGGGCCCCCTGACCAATTTCTGACTTCAATCAAGGCCGTCTTGCTATCACAGCACATAACAATCAGCTTTTACTTTATCCCCAAAGTTTGTCCAGGATTAGTTTGAAGTAGTTGTATCCACTGTGGACCTACGTCGCGCCACTAAACGCTTGGCCAAGCTGTCAGATGAAGAACGAGCTGGATTTAGCCTGACACACAGCCTTGTCTCCAGCCATCTGCAACCCGCAGACCATTTGAATAAACCTCTGTCAGGTGTAACTCCGCAGCTACTGAGCTGGGCTTATTTACTTTCCCTGCACTGAGATCGGTGCCTCAGTCTCCCGGGGAGCCTGGCAGCCTGCGGTGTCCTGCCAAAGCGCAGGACGGCGAAGTGCACCAGGAAGTGCGGGCCAGACACGCGAATGCACGCACGCACACACACACACGCGGCTAGCTGTAGTAGAGGGAAGTTTTGCATTTCAGCAATACGTTGGGGGTGGCGAATCAGGCCTTCTGCTGTAGAGGGAAACATACCTCCTTTCAGGTCTGCCGAGGCACCCACATATTGAAAGTTGTCCATGTTGATGACGTCAATAATGGGCGAGACAACTCGCGTTTTGTCCTGTGAGATTAAAGAACAGAAATAAGCCATAAATGAGTTACAGCATCACAAACATGAACACCCACAAAGAAATAGGGAATAAAAGTAGTAGTTTACCCAGGTTAAGGTTGAATGCTCATATAGACATATAAATGCCACTTTGACCTCCCCTATATTAGTTATCTACCAAACTTTCCTATTCAAATGATTCTGACTTCACACCAATGGGCCCTTCAAGGTCAGGAGAAGCCAAATAAAAAACGTGTATATATATATATAAAGGTCAAATTGTTACATAATGCTTGCAACTGAGTGCAAACGCATTAAATGTTTGAACTCCATGGGAGTCCTGTGAACGTTAAACAGAGACCTGTCCCAGTTTTTTATGAGGTCACGTCAGTTTGTTGTTCCTCCGTCCCAAAATGAGGCAATCGGCGCATCTAGGCCAGGTGAACGGGCCCAAACCGCCACGGCTGGGAAAGAACAACGGCTCGCCTGTGTGCACCTCGGTGATCACCAGCCCGCCAAGCGTTCCAAGCGTGACTCCAAACGTCCAGGCTTGCCCTCGCCCCAGGGACGCTCTGATCTCTAGCTCGTAAACTGACAGCCCTGCTAAGAAGTACGGCCAGCCCTGAGGAGCCGAGACCCCCTTTGAGCGACGCCAGGTGGGTTCCCGTCCTCCGGCTCGCCAGCCAGCAGGAGAGACGCCGCCGCGAGTCGGATTGCGGTGTAAAAAGAAAACGCTGATTCTGTGTGGGGGTGCGGTGGGGGTTCCTGTTCCTGCCAAGTTGTGAGGCAAGCTGTCAGTACCACAAAGCGTAATTTGGCCAAAGCGGTGAGGGGGAAGACTTTTAATGAGCCAGTTAAGCGGACAGAGAGTGGAGAGGAGAGACTGAAGAGCTGTGTGCCTTGGGGCAGCTAACCTCAGCCACCCTCTCCAGCAGCGGTTCCAGCCAATGCTCGTTGCATTCACAGTGGCTATCCAGGAAGGTCAGGACAGTAGCGGTGGCGGCGTCTGCCCCTCGCACCCGGGACCGCATCAGCCCTGCGGGGGAAGAGCATCGGAGGGCTGAGAACCATTACAGACATTACAGCACCCGGGCTGTCCGTAACGACGCCAAGATAAAATACCCACGCGAGTAAAGCTAAAACATCCCCTGTGTAAGCAAATTCTCTGCATTTGGCTGGGTGATTCCTGGCCTACAGCATTCAGAGTTGCCCTGGTATTAGTGACCGATTCTAGCCTAACAAGAAAATAAAGTTTTAAAAAATCAGGTGAGATGACTTGCTAACAACTTTAAAGAGCTAGTGTAGGGTGTAAACCCAGCACTCCCAACAGGACTCACCCTTGCTATACATGCTATTACTGTAGCTAAGCACCAGAAGCGTGTATTCACAGCGGTCTGTTCTTCCTTTCTTACATAAAACACTACATTAAAAATGCCGTATGCTAAACATTATTTTAGATTTTTAAAATAGTTTTCAATTAATGTTAACCATTGTCTCTGGCTGTTTCATACTCATGGAGTATAATAAATAGTGATCTATAAAGTTTTTTTGGCAGCAGTCTACAAACGCCCGTGCCAATGTTTTATTTATTTTTGCTTAGACTTCAGTTAAGGGAATCCATTTTGCAGATGATAATAAACATGCTATTTGGCTACGCTGTAGTCCCGTTTCACTTAAGTTATTTTCCATGAAGCTGTCCAGCTCTTAACCCACTCATTGCCTTGGAGGAGATATTTTCACCACATTTGCTTGCAATATGATAACTGGTACCCCATCTTCTGACATCTGGTTTTGACATCAGTCTTAACACAAGTCTTTATGGCCGCTAGTAACCAGTAAATGTTCCTACAGGTCAGTTTAACCTCTCCTTATGACACCAGTCTGCTCTCGCCAATGAAACTGTGGGCAAGTCATTTATTCATCCCCTGATCTACAGCCCGACACCACTGTCGCCGTTTCACCATTTCGCAGACAGAGTAAAAACCTATGGCTGGGCTGTGTGGTGAAGAACTGGAAGTATCCTGACACTGGCGTGTTTTAATACATCGCCTCCTATTAACCCAATAATGATATCCAATGATTTTCATTCGAATCCAGCTTTACACCATAAAATACATATATTTATAACTGGGTTCTCCTGAACTACTGCAGTAAAGCACTGCTGAATACCATCAGCATGCAATTTAACAACCCTTACCCTGGATGATATACAGCACAACTCCAACACATTCATTTATACAAAAACATTTAAAAAGGTGACCATGATAGCCAATCACAGTACTCATAACTCGTAACAGAATAATGAAACATAATAAGCACAGGGATTATAAAACACGAATCATGTGCGTTAGTGCAGTTTTCTGGTCCTGGGAACCCACTGTACATGCTGGGTTTCCTTGCCTTTGGACTCATCATTAATTGGGATTGATTTAATTGAATTTTGATCTGGGTTTAACATCTTCTCTTCACGAGTTCATTTCTCTAATTAATGCTGGAGGCGTGCCAAGACTGAGGAGCAGTGATTTACAATGTCATAGGATTTTTATCACTGCTTTGGGAGACCTGGAAATTCTGATGATTCTATTAAGCCAGCATCGGTAAGTTATAATTCCGCTATTGGAATCGCGGCTCTGGAGCAGAGCATGGAAAAGATTGAAATCTCTTTTTGAAAAGCAACATGGCTCCGTGTTGTCCGTCTATTGCCCCGCCTGCCCCCTTACCTTCACGGCGATCGTTCCGAAGGATTCGCACTTTCTCGATTTTGCCGAGGAGGGACCCATCTTCGGCTGCAGAGAAAAAAGGCACAATTCAGACAGAACTTCAACTGCATACAGCCTCCACTGCATACTTTAGGAGACACCCAGAACTTCCGTTACTCATATTGCAGCAAAGGGTGGGCGCATTTGATGCCGTAAGGAAATCGCTCCATTTTGTTAAACTGACAAAAGTTATACTCAGGTATTAAAGAGGTTGTCTGAGGACAGATTGCCAGTTCCTGCAGGTGAAGATCCTGGTCATTTTAACAAAACCAAGGTGGCGACAGACTGCCAGTTCCTGCAGGTGAAGATCCTGGTCATTTTAACAAAACCAAGGTGGCAACAGACTGCCAGTTCCTGCAGGTGAAGATCCTGGTCATTTTAACAAAACCAAGGTGGCGACAGATCGGAAAACAGAGCCACAGGAGATGACTGGGAAATAAAAGCTGCCAAAGCGAGGCGGAGCCTTCAGGCGAAAACGGGAGTCCTGCAACTGGAGGCCCAGGTTCGCTCATCAGGACAGGTTGGGGTGAGGGAGTCTGCAGTCAGTGGGGAGACAGAGGGAGTAGGGGGGCGAAACGCTCATCGTAGCGTTTCCAGGGTGTTGATGATAAGTGGGACTGACAGGAATATTGCAGAGCTAATAGACAATACTCACCGTTGTCACTGTAATCGTCCACCAAGATAATCTCTTTGACAAGGTGAGGAGGGCTCTTCTTGAGGACACTATAGAAAGGACAGAGAGAGAGAGAGAGAGAGAGAGAGAGAGAGAGAGAGAGAGAGAGAGAGAGAGAGAGAGAGAGAGAGAGAGAG
>JAOVYW010028229.1:0-10033 GCA_025775045.1 Hiodon tergisus
ATGGACACCTTCAGAAATATCCACCACGCTTTCAACGGGCAGTGGAAAGGACTGGTGATCGGCGGGAGCTGAAAAGTTGTGATCGCTTCACTTTTGGTTCCCACCTCGCCTCAGAATCATTTAATCTAAACCACGGAATCAGTAATGACGTTGGACGGGGTCCCCAGGTGTAAGTTGGAAGGCAGCTCAGAAAACCGGCAGCTCCTGTGGCACAGACGAGCGGGTCTTCCCATCTTTCCTAGAGTGACCAGGAACTGGAGCCCCGCAGGCCCGTGGACTCAGAGAGAAGGGTCACACGGCTTCCTCTACATGAGAATCCAGAATTACCCAAATAATGTACTCCAGTACCAGAAGTAATGTATAAAGACTGTATCAGTTACTGGGTTTAAATCAAGATGAGCTTAATTTAAATCTAATGAACAGCAGGCCTTGAAAACCGATTTCTGAACATACAGTATTAAAAATACACGAAAAATTAAAAAAACTTAACATTTAACCATGTTTTACAAATATTAAGAGAAGGCTAGAAAATTGTATAATCACAACAGAAATAGTAAACCTTTAACAAAATGTCGCATGCGAAATAATACTGCAGCTGGCAATTTTCAGTGCCCACTAACGTTACATAGTCAGCAAAATCGACCTTCCCGTCTCACCACATATTTTATTGACATCACTTTGCGTTAATAGCACTACCGAACGCAACTTGCTCTAATCTAGAGCAACACGACAGTGATAATTTCCCTGCTTCAAGTACCGAGACACGCAACTGTAAGCAATGAACTCGTCCAAGTGATGGGTTTGGGGCTAGATTACACAAATAAAACACATGCACAGCAAAGAAAGCCATGCCCTTCATTTAGTCCGCCCGCTAACAGTGGCCGCCTACAACAACAACAACAACAACATGAATACGCGGAGGCTGTAAGAACGGGCCCATCGGCATCCAGAAGGTTAACTGATCGGTCAACCTACGTTCAGCCGCGAATCAAAGGAGCAAGATAACTAGTTGACGAAGTTCAGTCCACTGTAGCTTTAACAGAAAAATACGTCCTCCCACGTAAACAATATTAACAGCCTCACCGTATATCTATCCAAAAAACGAAGCGACTGACAGGCATACCATGCAGCCCATGTGGGCTACACATATCATGGGTTCCCTGGCGCCAAGTGCCCTGCTGGCAACCACGAGAGAGCCGTGCTACCTTCCATCGTACCCAGTATTTTCGGGCCATCCTGTGCTGAGTCGATAAAAAAGATCTAAATCGGTTTTTATTTACTTTTCAAAAACCCTAACGCGTCAACTACACCCAATTTTCTTCGTTCTCCACACCGGCAGCTCATTCATCACAGCGGTTGTATAGCTGGCTACTGTCCCCGGTCCTCTGTCTCAGGCCTACCTACGTTTAAGACATAATACTTGGGAATTTTGATTCACGGTGCTTAGGCAGTTTCCAACAGTTGGTCCTTAAAACGAAATAACCCCCCTTTTCGCCAAGTGGTTTTCTTACCCTCTTCCTCCGCCAAAACTACCGTAAGCCCGATCCCGGTCCTCATAGTTATCGTAATCCGCCATTGCAGTAATTGCAGTCCAAGAGAAAGAAAGCAAGCTATCAGTCCAGAAAGGACCTTGAATATAGAGTTGTCTTCACGCTGCCTGGTGTAAAATAGGAGAAGCGCCACTTTGAGTTATGATTATCAATCGAAAAATCCGTGAAATAATTAGATTTACATTTTTAACAAAAGTTAAAATTATATTAATTAATACATGTTATAGTAAAATGTACCACCTTCAATTGTTGCGGTTGTTCACTGACAACGTTCTGTTTACTGTAACGTTAGTTAGTAGCTTAGTGTAGCCACATCCTTATACTAAAGTGTGATTTTATGGACATCTCAATATTGATATATGAAGATAATTCTTGTGCTTAAACAAACTAGCTAGCTAATATGTCGTTTCAGGCCAACCATAAAAGCCCAAACAACCATTTATGACAAATAAAGTTAGCTAACACAGTAAGTAATTAACTCGGATGCGTCCTTACCCCAGCTTTTAAATCTTTGTATTGGGAGATTTAATACCAATAACGACTTTAAAAATATAGATTGCACTAATTTTGGTTCTGAAAATTCTTGCATATTTGTCATGAATTATTTCTTAAGACCAATTACGACGTTCTCAGTATAAGATCACACTAATGTTTGTTTCTATAAATTCGCGCATATTTGTTTGGCCTATATATCAAATAGCAAATGTGTAACAATATATTTTAGTTTTGCTAACAAACAGGGTATTTGTAAGACCCTGGCTACTTGGCAAAGATGCATTGTAAATAGTCAGATCAGCACACGAAGGACCCCAGATATGGAGAAACCTCTACCAACTCCTGGTTGGAGACAACGGTGTTATGAGACTGTAATTAAATGGTTCTTGAGGTCATAAAGTTGCAGAATGGAATTACGCTTTCATTTTATAACCTTGGTTTAGAGGCCTAATCTCAACTGCTTTAGTACACTCCCAGTTGATTAAATTGGGTGATCTCAGTGGGAGTGGGAGAGTTAAGCTTCTCTGCGTTTCCTATATTGTTGTCAACCAATCATGTTAAATGTTGTTGGACACAGCCTTGTTTAAACTGTGAGGAGGCCGTTATGATTATGACAGCATGGATGGAACCTCTGCATAGCGACGGGAGCTACGGCCTTAGTGACCAGTGTGGTTGTGTCCAATGCCCGGGGCATAGGAGCCAGCAGACCTGCTACAGCTTCTAGAAGGAGACCAGGAGCTTTTGCCTCTTCTGTGCAGGGCAGTGTGGGTGGAAGTGGGTCCCTCACTCCAAAGCTGTGAAGGGCATCCTGTAAAGGGGCTGGAAGGAACCGAGGGTTAGTACAGTGGCAGCCAGTCCTCTCCGGTGCCCTTCAGGCAGCGATGCTGATGTGTCAGTGGCGGACCGGGGATGGGGGACTTTAGCATGGCATAGACTCTCCGGGTGGCCCTCAGGGACAGTACAGCCTGGGGAGCGTGTGGGGTGTTTGGAAATCCTTCAGAACCTTTTATTGAGCCTGTGCTGGATCGGCACCAGAAAAATAGAGTGCTGCTGTAGTGTCTCATTCACGCTCAGTACAAATAAGGTGCTGCCTTGTTAAATAAAAAGAATGTCACTCGATCCGTGATTAGGGCCGGCACGATGACCAGTACTGTGACCAGTGATGTGTGGCCATAGGAAGATATGCATGCAGGCCCTATGCTATGCTCCTGTAGATCCCCAGCCAAGTTTATATTACGTTCTCAAAACTGGCGACAAAAAAAGGAAATGAACAGTAGTGCTCCTTATGTTGTGGTTTGTGTAACGTTACAGCATATGTTTGCTGGCAGGTCTCCCAAGAAGTTAAGCACCATTGGCTCATGTGAGCCATCGTTTTTAGTGGCAGTAGAATTGGGTGGAGGTGAAGTGCATCAGAAGGACCTTTAAAGGTATTTAAAGTAAAATAACCTCAATAAACTCCTGAGTGGTTCAGTTGGTAAAGGCGCTTGCCTGAGTTAAGGCTGAGCTAGAGTTCCCTGATTAAAATCCTGTGAGCTGGAGGTCCCTTGTGGAGGGACGTGCCTCTCAATCAGCGCTTGAACCTCTTCACCAGTCGTCAATCACTTGCAAGCCGTCATAGTTAGCATTTTATTTTTATTAGATAATAAACTGCCCCAAATAGACATTAGTTTTAGTTTTATATCTGTTCTGTATGACCTGTTTCTCTTGTTTTTGTGTTTGTAACTGCTCTCATTTGCTTGAACATTTTACGATGATTATATCCCCTCTAATGGTGAATTACTGCTACTGTTTTCCCTACTGTAAGTTACCCTATATAACATATAGTCGCTACTAAGGAATCACTTCACTTTAAACCTTTAAAACTTCATACAAGTGGTTACAGATTATTAATATATATGTAAAGTTCCCACTTTTTCCCCAGTTATATTTACGTTCGCACATTTTTATGAATAATTCTCTTCCACTTTCACGTGTTTCTTAAATAAACTGTTAGACGTCAAACAGATTGTTTCGGGACTGCATTTTCTCACCAGATGCTAAGCCAGCTATATCGATAACATAGATTAAGCGAAGATCCCTGATCCTTGGTGCCAATAATATTCGAGAGAGAGGTTAGGAGGAGGGAGGAAAGAAAAGCGTGAGGAGAATTGAGATGTAGGCTGTAGCAGCACACAAGTAATCAAGTCTTCCCTTCAATCTATATATTTTTGTAACCTAATATAAATATATTTTAAGCTCATAAAAAATATATGTTTTTCAAATAAAATTTAGCCCATGTAAATGCGGGTGGCCAGGCTTATTTTCCGACCACTCTTTAGATCCACTTCTGTACTACCCAGAACACGTTTTCTATAACCAAGGCACATGCACATATTGCCATTGGAAACAAATGCCCAATTTTAATGGTTTTATGCTCAGTTGTGAAATTGTATTGTTAGCGTCACACTAGCAAGTGAGTTTTTTGGACATCCACTAGGTGGCGAGAAGTGCACACAGGAATTAAGTCAATGAATGAAGTATGCTGCGTTATTATAATTGTAGCAGAACGACGGACATGCAGTAAACTGACCCTGGGCATGATATCTTCAGTCTCGGACGGGAAAATGCCATTGTGTCTGTTCCCTAAAGCTGGTCCATATGCAGTCTCCATTCTTTTGTTGGTCGAGGGTCTGTAAAACCTTTACACAAATATAGCTGTTTTTTTTTGTCCACATTGCATCGTGATAACATGATGCATTATTCTTGAACTTTTTTTCTTTTATAAAGTGAAAAATCAGGTTTCCTTGAACCTCCAAGCATGGCCTCAGACGAGTACTTTCAAGTCATATAAATCACCTTAACCATAAACTGTAAAAAATGTCCTATAGATTTTATAGTAAATTACTGGCAGCAGGGTTACCAGCAAATAACTGAATATTCACAGGACCTTAACTGTAATATAAACTGACAGAATATGACTGTACCTGAAAGACACAGACGTGTATTGTTTTTCAAAACATTACAGTAAATTACTGCACATTGACAGGTAATTTACTAGAACCTGCATCTGCAGAATATTGTAGCGAATGGTTAAACATGATTCAAGATCAGTCCTTCAGGTTCTTTTATTCAGACCAAATCCAGAGTAATAGGTTGGTTGCATTGGCAGCAGGTGGTTACATAAAACTTCACATGCGCCACACACTCAGGACATTGCCCCCCCACCCCCCTGGCAAGTTACAATTTTTCTGTAATTGTAATAAATGCAAACGTACACATCTTTGTACAGGAAATTACAATAAACATTACATTCAAATGTATTTGTGACCGGTTAGGTGAGACAAACACGATGAATGGAAAAGCTTCAGCAAGTTTTTCAGCTGCAAGTGCCCAACATTTAAAAAATAACCAAGAGTTCCCTTCAAAAACAAAAATAAATTCAATTATTGCCAAAAGTTTTCCAGTGGCCTTGTTTAACATCCTAACATGCAATGTGATTAGCATTAATTTACTGTTAACAGGGCTCTTAGTATCAGTACTTATCTTCACTCCCAGAATGCATTTTGATTTACTGTAATGTATACCGCAAGATAGCAGTACAACAGTTTACTGTAAGAAAGTCGCTGTAAATTTACATGCACTTTTTTACATGTGTTGTTATGGCTAGTATAATGACCAGAGAGGGGCGCAATGCGGGACTCAATGTTAAAACAGCATTATTTATTGTATATTGTGGTATTTGCTCAACCTGTTAAAAAATGTATTTCCTGGCTTAAATATGGGTAAATCATAACACTGTGTAAAATTACCCTTTCAATCTGCATGTTTGCTGTAATGTACAAACTTTAGGTATACGGCTGATGGGACTATTCAAATAACATTTTAATGTTAGACCTGGCTGCCATTTATGTCAACAGCAAACACTAAAACAACCAGTGCATGACTGTGCCTGTTGGCTATGGGTCAGTGCCAGTTATGAATGCCAGACTGGTCTCAGGTCTGTGGAACTGGGTTTTAATTCAGGCCACTGGCAAGCTGTGAAGCAATCTGGCGATGTGTTGTACCTGCTGGTTTTTAAAAGTTTTATTTATTTATTTTAAATTAAATTTTAAATCATATCTCTTACCCAGCAACTTACGGGACAGAATTTACATCTGTCAAAAAAAAAAGTAACTGAGATTTACAGAGAGAAAGGGCTTGTTAAAGAAGAAATTATGTGACTCAAAACATTTCACCTATGTTGACTTGATACAGGTAATATTCACAAAGGCATCTGAAGTGGATGACAGTCGGATAATATTATAGGTGAATGTTGAGTCTCTTTGGGAAATGGCTATTATATTGACAAAGACTTGGAGGTTTGTCATGGCACGTCATTCATTTCCAAATCGCGCCGCGGAGAACACTAAACGCGTCGAATGAGCAAAGACTGCTTTTAAATCTCTTAAATCTTTCACATTGAGCAACATGAATAGGGTGAATCAGTAGGAATGACAATTCTCTTTTAAACTGAATTTTATTCTAAATGATTAATAAAAAATATAAATCATCTGAAGCTTTTTATTCATCATCATTAACTTGAAAAGGTTTGAAATAAACTTATAAAATAGTCCACATGATACTGGGCCTGTGAAACCGAGATGGGATGTCCTCAGTGATATTCTTGTAGTATTATAAAACAAAATTCTGGCTATTGAAATTCTTTGCATTCAAAAGTTGCCCTAGATCCCCTGGGCAGCGCATATGGCAACAGAGAGGCGCTTTTACAAATGATTGAACAAGGAAGATTTGCGTTGCACGCCGACACACAGAAAGCCTGAGCTGCCAGTCTATAGCAGTAGCTAGCCAAAGGGCATACGCTGATAAAAATAACAGAGATGGAAAAGTATCAGCTGATCTAGTTTTAAAAAAAGGGAAGCCCCCTAAACAAGACGAGGAAAACCAGATCAGTGCCGTTTAAAAGTAACTGTTGTTTCCAAAATACATTTTCTTAAAGCTATATATTTTTAGGTTCTATTGATCAGCGGAGAGATTTGGCAGAGGCTAAACGTGAGCGAACTGATGAGACTGTCTGGGGAAGAATTTTGAGATGGCTTGCTGTACTTGGCTGGGAAATCCACAGCAGTTCAATAAACCGTGTCCTTCAAAAGATTTATCACAGGTGTCGGAGAATTTCCGTCATCCACATCTTTTTTTTTTTTTTTTAAATCTTCTGGCTCAGCTGGGCTTTTTAAAAAGTTTGGCGGCCAGAGGCTGGTTTCTAACATTAGGTTGATGGATGGTGGCGGTGCAATTTCAGGAACTGAAATAAGGATAGAGGAAGTGATTTTGAGACAGCTTTCACAGCCAACAGCTAAAAAAAAAAAAACACTGAAATGATTTACAGATGGTTTACCCTGGCAAAGTGCGCAGTCCGATTGCAACAATTGCAACATCATGAGTGAGCGAGGCAGAAGGTGGAATTAAAGGTCTTTTGTTGGGTTGAATCAAGTCCACAAACAAGTCCACCATGTAAAAAGGCTTAAGGCCTAGATGAGCGAAAGGAGAAGTCAACAACAAACTTATGGAATTTAGTAGATATTTTTAAAAGCTAAAATACATTTAATTTAAGTGCAAAAACACCCCAGGGTGCTGCTGAAGATTCAAACTTTAAACCAATGTAAAAGTCAACACATTTGTAACATTAAAAAACCCCAGATATTTTAATGGCTTTGCTTAAAGGCTAAAGCAGGAACCTAAGAGTGGCATCAATATGGATATTTCTATCTCGAAAACGAATCACCCGTTGAAATAATAATTGAGGTCATTTTTGCAATTCAGACAATAACAGCAAAAACGTTGAAACCATAAATCACAACAGGTCTGCAAGAAATAGTCTTAAGGACGGATTAGTGGAATGATTATATTCCACTGTACCAGGGCACAGGAGCAAATTAGTGTTTTGCGATGTGGAACCCAAGTATTTTAATGCAAGCTGGAGTTCATTAAGTTTGTGTAAAGGTACACCACCTTATAAAAGAGCGGGGTCTCCTGAGTTGGTAAAGGGGCTTGCCTGATGCAGAATGGGCCCTGTTATCTGGTTCGAATCCTGACCATGTCATATGCCTATTGTGACTGGGAGCGCTCCACGGTGGTAGCAGAATTGGCAGAATGCCATCCAGGCCGGGCAGGGTGGGCTATGGGGCTTCTGAGCGGCTTGGCGGTGAACCTTGTTGCCTTCAATACAAAAAAGAGATGGATGGCTCACCGGAGGTTGAGAAAACCCCATGTTGACTCGGGACAATGTGAATTTTGAGATTTAATTATGAGTGGACGGCCAACAACATTGACTCACATTTATGGCTAGCAACAAGGCGCTCGTGAAAATTACGGAACTGTCAGAAACGGGGCAGCGCCTGTTTTACAAATGCAATAATACAGATAACATGATAACATTTTTTAAAAAGTATTTCCATCTCATTTGGTGATCCTTAAAGCCTGGCATCCTAACCGACTGATTAGTCTGCCTGAATGGATCGAGTTTAAAAAAAGATTGCAAAAGAATGCTTTAATCAAATCTTGACAGTGGGTACAACAGCATTTGCAGGAACTTCTGTAGGGATTCTGCATTGAATTAATGTCTCCTATACTGATGTTTTGTTTGGAGTAGTAAACAGTCAACACCCGAACACACCCCAAAACCCCCAAGGAAATGTAAACATTATATGCAGTTTTTATTTGGGAAAAGAACGTTGAATGGTAAAGATCACTCCCTTCTTGTTTCTTTTCGATTGCCAATTGGTGCGTTGTCACTTGACAAGTGTAACCCTTACAGAGGCCAGTATGCTGCTCCTCTGGAAAGAGGCAGACGTTTTTACTAGCTTCTGAACCGAGCGGCGTGTCAACGTCGGTGGGCGTGGAGGAAGATGTAATTATATGATAGCGGCAATCGGGGTGTCTGCCACCTTTGAAAATACCACGCAACGGATCTAGAAGGTTTTCCTTTTTTTGCGATTAGAAAAACGAAAGACCTTGCGTTTGCAGATCAAGGAAACACATATCAGATGCCGTTGTCTTATTTTCTCAGCTGCCACATTCTCAGATCTTAGTGGGTAAAAGGGAGGTGATGAATTGTGGGCATCAAACATTATTTAATTTGCAGTTTCTGCGTTTCAACTTCTCAGCTCCATTCCAGGATTAGCCAGACAATGCTTGAGCTATTGTGTGTGTGTGTGTATGTGTGTGTGTGTGAGAGAGAGAGATGAGAGGATCAGTGTCTGTCTGTGTGTGTGTGTGTGAGAGAGAGAGAGAGAGAACGTTGGTTAGAATGAATCCATAAAGAGAAAACTGGAACAATGTCTCCCACCTGGGAGCAATGAGCTTCATTAACGTGCTGGATCTTCTTCCTTTGCCCTTCGGTTGACGGCGGCCTATGCTGTAATAGTCAGAGCACGGGTATCTGAACCAGGTCTCTCTGCTGAGGTTTTGTCTACCTGAACAAAGTTAATCAATTTATTTATTTAAATACTTGGGGGGAAAAAATAAACAAAACCAAAAACTTACATTACAAAAATGGATTAAACTTGATTGAATACAAATCAGGTATGAGCGGAGTACTCTGCACAACCTGACTGTTAATGGCATTTGTCAAAAGATGCTACTCAAAGTTTGTATGAATTTAGAAAACGTGCACCTTGCTGATCCCGGCTATGTTTTGCCATCTGTGGCCATCATGTAGAACAGTGATACAGATGACTATTTATCATAATAAAGATAAACTAATTAGTCTTTCCAGGCACTAGAATAATTTATTAATTAAATAATCTCAATTAGGCAGAATACTAATGGGTGTTACTAATTGTTCATTTAGCAAGGTGTGCTTTATATTGTCTCTGTGCTCTGTATAGATCACTGAATAAGGGAGAAATGTCCACAACTACCACTGCTATCACCACCACTACTACCACTACCACTACTATCACCACAACTACCACTGCTATCACCACAACTACCACTGCTATCACCACTAC
>JAOVYW010028229.1:10133-30259 GCA_025775045.1 Hiodon tergisus
ACCACTACTACCACTACCACTACTATCACCACAACTACCACTGCTATCACCACAACTACCACTGCTATCACCACTACTACCACTACCACTGCTATCACCACAACTACCACTGCTATCACCACTACCACTGCTATCACCACAACTACCACTGCTATCACCACTACTACCACTGCTATCACCACTACTATCACTGCTATCACCACTACTACCACTACCACTTCTATCACCACAACCACCACTACTAACACTACTACTGCTGCTATCACCACAACCACCACTGCTATCATTACTACTGCTGATATCACCACTACTACCACTACTACTAAGACTACTACTATCAACACCACCACCACCACCACTACTACCACTACTACTAAGACTACTACTACCATCACCACCACCGCTAATACTACCATCACCACCAACACCACCAACACCACTACTACCATCACCACCACCACCACTACTATCACTAACAACACCACTACTACCACTACTATCACCACCACCACCACCACTAATATTATCACCACCAACTCCACTACTACCACTACTACCACTATTACTATCACCACCACCACCATTACTATCATCACCACCAACACCACTACTACTACTACAACAAAACTACTACTACCACTAGGACTACTACTACCACTACTACTAAGACTACTACTATCAACACCACCACCACTTCTACTACCCTTATTTATAGCAATAACAAGGCTTTAATTCACAACCACATAGTATAAGCTTCCAACTATAGTGTCAGAAGACACAGTTCCCTTTCATGGAGTACAAGAGGATCTCTTATCTATACTCCTGGGGTGGGTAGGGTTCGTCGCCCGTAGCTGAATCTCAAACACCGTGTATTTCACTACATCAAAGTGTGGTCAGCAGAGAGAGCAGAAGCCAGCTGAACTGGGTACTAGGCTTACAACACCAGACCCTCATTGCAGACACACAGGCAGATACTCCAAAAAATGCCACTGTGTGTGTGTGTGTGTGTGTGTGTGTGTGTGTTTGGGGTTGGGCAACTTGGCAATTACGACGTCCCATTAGATCCAGCATAAAAATCTTCAAATCTTCGTTTGAAGAGCAACGAAACCAAAAAAATACAAAAACAATTCATATTTATAAGAACTCTACAGGCCTAATACTGGACAGCATTGTGATTAATAAACACAAATGTTCTGCCTTCGATCAATGCGTTCAGCGATACCTCAGGACAGATCAAATCTACTCCACAGCATATCATGTGCTACAACACATGGTCACCGAAAGACTGCCTGCAAGTGGGCGGAAAAGGCAACACCGTGAGCAGGAGGAGGCAGCCAAATTCACTCTTCACTCCCACCACTTTATTGCCTATCTGGAGATGCTGCCATGCGCGATCACGCGCAACTCGTTACCCCGAACTAGCGGCACGATGCGGGGGGTTCCGTCATTGACACGGGGTCGCTGTGCTACTGTAGCATAGGCAGCCTGATGCAAATACTGAAAGCCAATGACGGCACCTACCCACGCAAAGAAAAAAAACGTTTGTCGTCTCACAAGCACATGAGGTGAAGCTGGATCCACTTACCTGAACCGTCACTGGTTGCCAGTAATATGAACACTGTACAGTGGCATCTGCTTATCTTTGAGAAGCACAATCACTTCATTTCCTTATTTCTTGCTTATAATGTATGCCCTGATAGTTAAAAAAGGCTCTACTTTTGTCTCATTGCTGCTTAGTAATGGCCAGCTACTCGTTATATATATCTTTCAAGTTGAAGTTTACTGCAGTGAAGCCATCAGCCCCTTGACAGCTAAATATGTTATCCACTGTGTTATTAGCAAAGGACCGAGGAGTTAAGATACCAGGCAAGCCATAAATCGCGTAAACAGCGTATGACCAAGGATGCAGAGTTTGTGCCCAATTAGTCACATCAAGGTTTAACATTATATTAACTTTTTTTGGTAATTTACCTGTGATTTTGTTTGTTTTACCCAGCTCTACAAACACATATATATAGATTGATAGATATGCAACCGTAAACAATAAGAAAAACAGAATAAACTTTTTTCCTGTTTTTCAGCCATATCTTTATATCTTCCAATTTCCCAGCATGTTGTCATGTTTCCAAACGCATTAATGAACTGCAGGAAAAGTCAGGCACCATGGAAATTTGAATTAAGATACAAGGACAACACTGTATCCTAATTACCTCAAATGAGTATGAATTGCAAAATCCAAGTAATGGCTGTTTTTTCATGTAAACGAATCAAACATATATTATTTCTAATAAATTTATTTAGCTTGATGCACAATGAAGCACTATAGGCAAAGGATTTTCAGTAACCACTTTCAGTCTATCCCTATGAGGACCATTAGAAAAATGGGTTGAACTAATGCAACATATCAATCAGATTAAGTTGGAACAAAATGTATGTTTTCCCGACACGTTCAATCTGTAATCTCATGTAAACGAATCAACATTAATTACCTTAAACTATCAGGAAGGGGACACAGGAAAGGAGTCACTACACCACGCAATAATCGAGAAATGGAATGCAAATGAAGTCCCAAATTTAATTAATAAGTGAAGGTTGTCAGGTTGAAAGCCTTTAAAGCACTTATCTCAAATAAGAAAACACAATGGATCAGCTCCAGGATCATATCTGGGTCTGCAGCAGGTACGTTGGTAAATCTATTAATTTTGACAGCTACTGCAATTGTCCACATGACTTCTACTGTATTATCAATAACACGCTGGGCCCCGCAAACTTACGTGGGAGCACGTTACAGTGGTAATTTGGAGTGTCGAGAAAATAAATCATCTTGCCAAACTAGTGTCACGTCTGAACACAAACAACGATTTAAATAACTTTCCCTATTTCATCAATATATTTTCATTAAATAATAATTTCAAAATAGTGACACAGGTAAACAGAAAGACGTTGAAAATTACATCTAATTTATTTTACTTCATGTTACATTATAAATACCAGCTTTTATAAAGAAAACGAATAATAAGTATATATTATCTGATGCAAAAAGGTAAACTGAAACCAGGGATATTGGAAATAATTGTAATGCTGAAACAAAACGCTTCTATTAGAACACATACATAGGCTAAATATCACTTTTGGTATATAGCGTCGTGGCCAAAACAATAAGGATGTACGGTATATCACAAGTAGCAGCAATAGCACGTCAACTGTGAGGGCTAAAACAGAATTATGATGGGACATCAACTTTGCCGTCTGTCGATATATTGCTATTCATTTTGGGGGTCACATTTACTGCACAGACCAATTAAATACAATCGTTATATTCACCGTTCTACGCGAAAACACTCTTATAGTTTATAAAATCTGTTAACCCCCCCCCACACCCCCCCCACGTAATCCTGTTGTCTTACACCTCATCAAGAATTCAGGAACTGTCAATCGTTTTTAAAAATAACATTATATACAGCTTTCCATAACATAAGAGAGCTAGCTTACTCCAACAATCACAACAATTGGGCATGGCTTATCCAACAAACGTTTTTAAGCCGTAGCGGCATCTGCCATATTTGA
Source organism: Hiodon tergisus (assembly GCA_025775045.1). NCBI lineage: Eukaryota > Metazoa > Chordata > Actinopteri > Hiodontiformes > Hiodontidae > Hiodon > Hiodon tergisus. The sequence goes on from JAOVYW010028229.1 coordinate 13,701, forward strand.
ACAACGCAACTATACAAAACTTACTCTTAGTTTTTCCGCACCTTCCTCACATTTAGCTGAATTAAACTAAACGAAAACATTACAGCAGTTTATGGGCATGCGCCCCGTGTTTCTCGTTTATACCAAGCATTTCATTCTATATTTGTCCTGTTTGTGGACTCCAACTAATTTAGCCGTGCTGTTGTCACAAATATTATTTACAGAGGCGGAAGGTGAGAACTGGAGCCTACCTACGTATGTATTTACACTGTACGTTGTAATTCAGTGGTTTTGCAGGCTATTTTAGTTCTTTTGTGCCATATTGCCTCTCCTTGAAGCTATACTGAAGACTTAAAATAAGTGTTCATGCGCTTTAATAGCGGTAACTATGTTCCCCTAAATACTGTATTATAATAATACGAATATACATGATTTTATTTACTGTGTTCTCCAGTAGCAGTAATTGCTTTATCAAGACATGACGACGGTTTCCAAAAATTGGTCGTTTACTTCTTCCGTGTGTCTCGTGTCAGCTTTAGAGCCGTTTTCTGGAATGGGCACGACGTTGGAGTCTTCCTGAGTCGTCGTAGCGTGTTCACATTTCTGGACTGCAGCGGGTGCAACATCCCCGGCATCTCTGTGCAGAGGTCGAACCATTATGCATTGTCTTACTGGCGGCTTTCCTTTCACCTTCTCGGGGCTGCAGTTGTCTCGTTCGTATTCCTCCTGAGCCTTCTGTATCTTTCGTTTTTTCATTTTGCTTTTGTGAAAGTGGAAGGTCGTGAGAGACACACATATGATCCCTATTATAACCGCTATAAGTACGAAGAGCACCGCGGTAGAGGAGAACGCCTGGAACAAGTGATCCACTTGGTTGATGCAGGTGCCGTTGGTCTGGGCAGTCCCGTTAAAGGTGCAAGGTGGTATGGAAAGCGCCAAATGCTCGCGTGTCCTGGCACTCATTTAGCAGGTTTGACAGGAAAGAGTATGTAATCCGGTACTGATGTAAGAAAAGTCTGCGGATTCAGTTCCCTGTGTTTCACTTCTTCAGTACGACGGTTGATACCACGATAATTCCACTTGAACGTAATGCCTTAAATTTCCCATAGGAGGAACCTAGAAAATTCACCCAGAGCAATGGTACAAAATCTTAAAATAACACACCATTAAAAGAAATCAGTAGCAAAGCCGTATATTCAGACGCGAATAAACGCAAGATTGTGTTAGTGTATCCTAATCTTCTATGATTTCCCCCCAGTTTTCATTCATTGTTTTTTTATTAATAAAAAATCAGTATTAAACAATTACTACGATTTTCTTTCCCAAAAGTCAAGAATTTAATTTAATTACAACACATGCAGTCAATTTAAGTCAAAATAAGTCGGAAACAGTGAATTATTACTCCGTTTGCTATTAGAAAGGAACGCCGTAGCTGCTATTTCCCGAATCAGTAAATCATAACTCGTTATAAAACAAACAAACAAACAATTCAGAAGTGCCGCGAATCTCTTCGTTTAAAAGCAGTTGTTGCACTATATGTGATTGTAGTAATGAAAAATATCGAAACGATAGTGTTTATCTTACCTTGTGATACTGCTGGGTTTCTGGTGTTACAGAGGCGAAGACTGACCCGAGTAGCACAATTCTGTGCTACCGTAGAAAAACAGAAAAAAAAGAAGCAATTTTCAGAAGCGCATATAGAATTCAGCCAATCCCCACAGATCTCAATGACGTATCGTATTTGGCAATCCGAACGCTTCACTCTGAGCAGCAAGCCCAATTTAAACACATATCTAGATGACAACTGCAGTTTCTTTATTGAATTTAAACGTCAAGAATACAGGAGAATATCACCTTAACTATTACATTTTAACTTCATATGGGCAGAACTTCCTGAGGGCTGAATGCTTTCTAATTTTCATAGCATGGACATGGGCTTATTGATTTAAACATTTTATTATTAAACGCAGAGGTTATTTATAAACATTTGTAAATGGAACTTATACCAAGTTAACACACAGATAAACGAACTCACCGGAGTTAATGCGTGTGTACACACAATTTCTAACAGTTAACGCGTACATTATCCACTGACAGAGTGTGTACAAAAGGAAATTATCCGTGGAGGAGGGTGAATATTATACGTGCTACGTTTTGTCCATTAGTTGACTATTCAGTGAAATTCGCATTCTTTTTAAATGAGGGTAGATTGCTATATTAATCCTTGGAGTTCTTTCTTACTCTCATTTACACAAACCACATAAGGTACATTTGCGGAAAATCTGTTATATTTTGTATTGTTGTCGTTTAATGCGCTATAATGTGCAATGAGTGTAGTGCAGTCATTTCAAGAATGCGGATGCTAAAACGACCAGTTAGTGAGCTGTCCAGTACTGAAAACATTCTCAAACATTATTTTTGTATTGTGTGAAAATAAGGCGATATGTCAATGTCCATTTTCCAGAAAGGATTTACTCTTTATAAGGGGCGCGCCTGTCTTGGGCAACAAATGCATACTTTTAAAAATAATCTTAATTCGTTCTTAATTACCGTTTGATTGTGGTTTTGACCTATTCGGTCGAACATAAATTGACTTGGCCACACAACTTAGTGTTGCCGCACGTGTGACGCATTTTCGTTCGGTTTGCGTTCTTCCTTTGGTTCAGAATTCAAGAGGCAATAAACTGTAAAGAAAATGGAAATAGAAATGAAATGGAAAATAAACAGAATAAAACACCCTGAACAACAGTGTTGAAAAAAAAAAGCCTGGTCTCTCACTGTAGATTCGGCACAGGACTTGTTAATGTTTATTCCCTCAGCCAGTACAGTGAAAACGCTAACGAGGAACCGTTATGGAAATGGGAGGCAATGAGACGTGGCTCCGCAGCTTGTATTCGCTGTGCTTTTTTACTGGTGCCAACAGTAATGTTGCTCTGTAGACGTTACTCTGCGAGAAGTTGATTTGAAAATTCTCTAGGAGCTGGCTGGCTGAGAGTAGCCATGAAATCAAGTTGGTCAGCATGAAGAAGTTCACAAATCAGGTGGAAACCATGAATTTTACAAGAGGTATACTGACACGTACTTACTTATGTGCCATTCTCAGGACATTTTGCGAATGTACAGTGTGCCAATTTTTCACCCTTATGCACCAAACACGAGGGCACATCGTGACATGGTGATTACTTTCCAGTCAAAGTCCTGCTTGACCGTAGTTCATTTATGCGACTGGCTGAAAACAAAGTGCCTAATCAATACCTTTTTCCAGATTGATACAGATCAATCCCTTTATTTTCAGTCTCATCAACTTTAGAACAAGCCTGGTGCCTGACTGACAACCTAAAATACATTTGATGAAAAGCAATCACCTCAGCTTTGCCAGGATAGCATCAGCGTCTTGTAGGCAGATTTGCCGCCCCAAAATAAAAGGTATTGTCATCTGAACGATACTGTTGTCTTCTTCGAACAGTGTCATCCTGGTACTATTGATATGTTGTGTGTGCAGAGTTATATCCTTCTCATACAGCCACATACAAACAACATTCCCCATACTTGCATTTTTCTCACCCAATGGCTTTCATTAATATCCATATGTAGAACATTTGGATAGAGACAAATATGTAAAATTGAAAAACATCCTATAGTAGTAAAGTAATGTTGGTACCTTACAGAAAAAGATATAATACATTACATGTACAGTTCTTACGTAATGGCATGTCCACCAAGAAAACTAAGTTCGCAAAATAGTTTTGTGTGTTTACAGATTTTTATTAAAATGGAATCCAATTAAAATTATGAAAAGGTTGTCACTAGGGTATTCATTCCAGTCTTGATTCTTGGTTCAGCCAGTTGAGTACAAACAATGAATACATCCTCGGATAGCACATCTGTTGAAAGGCACAGGGTTTATACTACTGAAGGGTATTCCTTTCTGAGGACTGGAAAAGAAAATATTAAATCAGACATCCAGTTAACAGAGGATGCTCAATTGCTGCACTTGACAAGAGTGAGTGTAGCAGTGCTAACCGTGTAGAATTCTGTTAACACTTTAGATGGTCAAAGGACAAAGGATACATATAACTGGGCATTGATGCTTTCATAGTCCGGTTTTGTCCACGGCATCACCCCAGCTCTCTCCAGGTGCTCCATGGCTGTGAAACATCAGTAGCAAAAGACAAACGGTCCAAGAATTTCTGTACCTCGGCCCAACAAACACGCATTAAAGTCTCCAGTGGAGACAATGCGTGCAACCGTCTGTACTGTACTGTGAGTACATTGTGCCGGGCTGCTGTAATAGCTAGTCTTGGCATGCAGGCTCAGACAGATAGACAGCCACGCCCACAGCCAAGGACCTCCACACCTCAGTGGAGTTCCCTTAACGAGACCTCAATCAGGTACCACCTATTAAGACTTCAAAAGAAAGACAGTAGATCTGTCTGGAAGGGGAGGGATCTTCTCCCTGTGGTGAGGCTAAGAAGTTATTATTTCAGTGTTTTAAAAGCTGAAGAGCTATTTGGTTTTCTACCCAAGTGGATGTGGGTCTTTTGTTGTGACACGGTTGCAGTATTTTTACTTAAAAATGGCACTGCTACTCCCTGTCACCGATCGTTCTCGGACCATGCACGCCCTGGCGTGCTACACTGGTTTTGCACATATTTGGGTTTTCATAAAGGACATGTTTCATTGACATTAATGCAGTTCAGAGTGACACTGCATAGGTTGTTATAACTCCGCATTCGTTCCTTGGAACGTGAAACGAACCCTGAAACGAACCCTGAAACAAACGTGAAGTCAACCCTGGCAGTATTGGATGAAGAAGCTCTCGGAAAAAAATAAATAGAATGGGTGCTCTATTCACACACTTTCCTTTGAAAGGTTTTAATGAAAACTCCGGGAAAATGGGGTTTCTTGGGAGGGTTATTGTTTTTATTAGATTCGGTGTCCTTCAAATGAACCACTCTCTGTTAATGACTTATAAGGGTTTTATGGCCGGTGTAATATGCTAAGCTTTTGCTAATCATCCACAATGGCCTCAGACAAGAGATTTGAGAGGATAGGAATTCAATTTCAGACTTTGACTTTTTTGGTGGCAATGGTAACTGTGAATGCAGCTGAATTCAATTTCAATAGTAATTACAACGGAGCCATTGGCTCCAAACTACTCCCCACAGAGTGTCAATATAGAAAGAAATTGAAGTATTTAATCTGAGCGTGAAGCATTTTGAAATAGAAGGTGTGAATTTAATTTCGGTTATAATTTATCTTCACTACTTGCATGAAGACTAAAGTTGAGAACGTCAACATTGCTATCTCGTTGCCAAGCTTTCATAACAACAGCTTGGTTACAGATTGAGTGTCATCTCATTAATGAAACACCTGTGACGCACGTGTCAATTGATAACGAGAAGCAACCAGCTACACAATTGCAAGACTTTCAAGCAGCACCTTGTGATTCCACAGGATGCGTGATTGGGTGAGTTAGACTTCCAGCAAACCACTGCTGGAAACTGCGGAGCGGAACTGAGCGCATCTCCGTTTTGACTACAGCGCTTTGACGTTGTGTTGATCTTTATGTTTCTGCCACTGGAAAGGGGCAAAGTTGCCAGAGAACACAGCCATAACCCCCCCCCCCTCCCACCCCCCCTGCCCCGCATAGAAAAGCTATGTGAATTCTATGTGAAAATGACCAAAAGCCCCACAGAGATGACTGAGCAGCCTCCGCTGTTCATTCCATGCCTTCCATTCCATGCATTCCATGCCTTGGCATCCAAAAAGCAGAACAGATGTTGACTATGCAATCAAGAAATGCTATTTGTCCGATGGTATTTCCAGTAGATATGATTCACCAGCATCCACAGTGGTGGGTACAGTGGTGGGTACAAAAGCTGGGTGCCACCTTCCATCTTTTAGAGTAAAAAAAAAAAAAAAAAAGGATTAGCCAAAAGGGTTACCCATTCCCATATTGATTGCTATATCTTTACATACGTATTTACATAATGAATATTTACAAGATTTCCATTATAGCTATATGAGATCATTTGCATCACGGGAACATGTTCAGATATAGGATAGAATAAAAAAATTGAATTCGACCAGAATTAATTCATAAACAAATACACATTCTAAGACTTGTTTTGTATCACTGACAAAAGAAAAAAATATATAAACTAGCAACTGTACTACCATCTATTTTTTCTATTTTTCAATGTTGAATCAGTATGTATTACGTATGCTATGTAAAAATTCGAAGACGTTCTGTAAAAAATAGGTTGCCGTCTACACAATGGGCAGAAGAGGAGGTAGGAGGAGAGAGACCTCCTGTGTGAGTGTCTGCTCCTCTCTACGAGAGAGGTACGAGATCGCAGGCTGCGAGGGTGCTGAGTCAGTCCGGCTCTGTTCATTAAAGACCGTCGGGATGTTTGATTAGTCAACAGCGTGACGGGTGGATGAGGCAATTAAAAACACATAGCGCTGATAGATGGCTCCGGACGCGAGAAAACTGCCGATTTAAAAGCTCCGCTCAGCTCCCCTTCTCTCAGACGAATAACATCAAAGCGGCGTTTTTGTCTGCCTTCAAAATTACGTCTAGAAAATTATCTCTTTTTTTGGGGGGGGGGTAAGCAATACATTTTCTTCTTTGCTAGACGTGGCATGGAGGGGGCACTGAGCGATTTTTAGAGCTTTTTATTGGTTTAATACAAACAAGAACCAATTATATTAATTATAAAAAATTATATTTTCATAATGCGCACATTGCAATGTCCTGTCAGACAACAAATCTAATTTAAACATATGACCAAATTAAATTGCAATTTTGCTCCTTAACATTGCTGCATGGTGAAAACTAAAGAAACAAAAAGGCAGGTCTGTGTCTATTTTCTCTTACCCTATTAAGGTATGAATATTAATATAGGCTTTTTTGTTAGGGCCAAGGCGACAACTGAGTTATACCTATGGGCATTAAAGAAGTATAACCTGACCTAACCTAAATGGACAATGGCAGTCTGGTTTTATTACTATTCATAATACCTTAAACAGTTTTGCTTTGTCCTGAGGAACATTATCAATGTACAGGAAATACAGTTATAGATCAACAGACAACATTCACATGCTTTTACGAGCTACAAGACGTAACAGAAATATGAAGCTGAAAATTGCCTCCTTTAAAAATTCATGAAAACATTTAGCGGCTAAATTTTCTGCCATTAAAAATAAATAGAACACAGGGCAATAAAGGCGTAAGCTCAGACCGTGTGTGAATCATTTCTCCTGTGATGAAAAACGCTTGACAAAAGCCTTCAGCGTCTGGGACTTTCCACGTGCTATCACCACCTCTAGACACTAATGATCTCCCCCACATCCTCTTACTACTTTAAATTACTAGGGATTGCACCCGAAACGGCACTTCATTACAACACAGGCGGCTTCCCTTTGTCACACACCCAAAACTAGGAATTTACCCCTCTCGGGCCGGTTAATAAACAATCCCATAAAGTTGGGTTTAGACCTGACCGGCTTGTATTATGCGTTTATTTACATTTATTATGTATTTATTTATTTATTTTCAGGTATCAGTAGAAGGCATCCCCAGCCACTCAGAATTAGTTGCATCAGGACGAAAACCCCAATTTCTGATTAAAAACGTATTTATGGTTCGGACTACTGAACTGTCCACAATAGTTGTACTGTATCCGCCCAAATATTGTCATTAATGCATGCTACGGCACACGCAGTCAGACCTGTGTGTGCATAAAGCTACCGTTCAGAAAATCACCGGCAACTCGACACAATTCTCCAGGCCGCTCTGTCCAGTTGAAGTGGCCGCTGTAGTGACACAAAAATCAAAGAATATGCAAGGTAAAAGTTTTGACCCTGCATGCAATCATTGTCACTTTATTTGATCTTGGCTACAGACACAGACAAATACTTAATGCAGGGGAGAGCAACCCGTTTCAACCCATTGCAAAGAAAATTATTTTTGTAACACATCAAGCATGCTTCAAGGCATATCTGACTAAGAGCATAAACATAACACTGCACAACATTTCAAATAAATCAATCTCTGAATTTAAACACAACCAAACATAGAAAAACAGAAAACACGGGCCAACATTGACTGAGTAACAATCTTAATTAGTTGCTTGGATCTGGCATTTGGCTTGTGTTTGATAGTTTATATATGGGCTCTGTAGTCCTTGGAATGACTCGAGAAAACCCCCACGGTCTTACACAAGATTGACTGCTGTATGCAGAGCTACGTGTCTGAGCATTAAGGAATTAAGATGACATTAGTTTACAAGTACAGAATGACTTTTGACCTTCACCAGCTATTATACAAGGCCTACCCTCCACTCCCTATTCTGACTGTTTGACCGGTGAACCTACCCCCCCGCACCCCGCCCCGCCCCGCCCCAAGGGAGTCCAGCTGAGTGTACCAGCTCGGTGCTGTAGGTTTGTGGGCTGTAATCTATTTAATGTGCTGGGTTTCATGAACATAAATCACCGGCGCGTGCAGTCAGAGGACGGCAAAGGGCAGCCGGAGGACTAGGCGACGTGGCACAGCCATTTAACCGTCCCGGCACAGAACAGGGCAAAGGCACATTAGCGTGAGCGTTCATTTTCTCCAATCAGTGCAACGGCTTAGGAGGGCAGACCGAACAAGCTGATATGTGGACAATAAATTTTGCTAAATATAAAGTAATGAAGGTAACATTAAAGGTGCTGCAAACCATTAGTGGGTATCACATATCATTAAAAACTGCTGAGCTAGACCATCAGCTGAAATGTGGAATGGTGGTCTTTAATTAATGCATTCTGTTATGCTTTTGGATGTGTTGTCACTTATTTTGTTTAGTCTAAGATGATTCAACTGATATTCAGGATTATTAATGTGTTGCAAATGTTACGATTAAGGCTCTGGAACATTCCACAACTGACCTACTGCTTTCACCAGACTGAATGTTGAACCATGGTGGGAATGGGAATGAGTGGGATTAAATACGGGTGCGTTTGGGTACCATCGGTCTCGGGAACGACACTGCCATAGGAAAGCTCATTTTAAAGCTTATTTAAAATGGGATCCCTGGCGAGAGGTTTATGGACAGAACATGGGGGCTGGGGGGCGTAGTCAAGTGTTACGAGTCTCGTAGGGGCAGCTGGTTTTCGCCGGCATGTTTTCGTGGAGCAAAACTGTAAGTAAAAATCGACTGATGAGAAAAAGGGGTAGCAGGATAACAGCCCCCGAGGTGACGCGATTTAGAGTTTCCTCTGGTTTCGCTCGGAGAATCTCCCAGGCCGGCTCTTTGTTCGCAGTGCACCCTTTCATGTCTCTCCATTCTCATCCCGCAGTGCTGCCCCTTGCTTTGTTTCCCTTGTGTCGCGGTGCCACTGGACCACCCGTCCCTAAAAACACGCGTGAAAGCACTGCCTGCAGATTGCATCATCGCTGTGTTGATGCTCGACGTTAGAAATAAATTGAATTGCCCGGGTGAGGGACTGCATCAGGGATTCAGACAATCGTGGTAATTTAGCATCAGACAGAAAGCACGCTAAGATAGGATATGCTCAGGCACTCGCACGTGAACTCACACACACACACACACACACACACACACACACACACACACACACACACACACACGCACACACACACACACAGATAGGATGTGCTCAGACACACGCACACAAACTCAAACACTCACACACATTCAGGCAGACACATACTGTACACAAAAATGCACACACAAAATAACCCCCCCCCCCCCTCTGTTAACAGAAATCACTGTACCTTCATCTATATGCAGTTTTGTTAAAAGCATAATTTCATTGTTTAAAAAGCATAAGAATTGTCTTGTGTTTGACAATGAAACCCGGCTACGTTAGAACTACACGTGATGAAATCGAGGCCATGCTTTTGTTTTGACTGTGTATTCATTACCCAAAACCATTAACTTGAATGCCTTTACTTGTGTTTTCTTTGCAAGAGGTGACACATTGGAGAATCCTGCCTTTATTATTGAGTAACTCATTGGGTCAAGGTACCTGTAGAAAACGGTCCAGGTGTGGGTAACTGCCTCCACGATAATAAGTAAACGTAAGATAATCAGATAAACGTCCCCAGGTGAACTGCAATACATCATATTTTACCTGGAAAACAGAACGATTATCCAGGCAAAAGGGTCACCGAGAGAACCAAAAGACCTTGGGACAGAGGTACCATAGCATTTGTAAAGGAGTTTAATGGCTACCACCGTACTATGATACAAATGATACAGATGCCTCTTATATTGATAATGGGGAGAGGCACACTAGCATCTTCAGATTCTGAACAATACATGGGACCAAAAACCATTTAACAAAATCTGAGTCAAGAAAGACAATGTCAACAAACTACTCTCGCCTGTAAAGAGATTTAAAAAAAGGCTTCATAAAGTGTAGAAGAGTTTAAAACATGTGACCCCCCCTGAGTAAGTGACCCAGTGTGTCATCCTTGCTGCCAAATATATTACTCATGGGCCAAATATATTACTCATGGGCCTCAAACAGTCAGGGGTTTTTGGGAAGATGCAAGAGCCCCAATCAAACAGTGAGGGGTTTACAGGAAGATGCAAGAGCCCCAATCAAACTGTGAGGGGTTTACAGGAAGATGCAAGAGCACCAATCAAACAGTCAGGGGTTTTCGGGAAGATGCAAGAGCACAAATCAAACAGTCAGGGGTTTACAGGAAGATGCAAGAGCACCAATCAAACAGTCAGGGTTTTTTGGGAGGATCCAAAAAAAAAAAAGTTTGAAGGAAAAGAAAAGAAAGGAAGAGCGGATGGGACACCAGCTGTGCGCTGACGCTGCGTGAGAGATTTCACGATCGCTGTCAAAGAAAGAGGTTTTCTGCATTTTCCAACGTGAAACAGAGCTTCAAATGCCCTCCGAGGCTATGCTGCCCGGGGGCTTGAAGGGAGAGACAGGTGTTGGGCCCTAAATCCAGCATCCAAGGCAGACAGACAAGGGGGGACAGTGAGAGAAGGACGTCACTCCTCCGGGCAAACCGACGGGCGTTTCTGTATAATGCACATCTGTCAGGCTGTCAGAGACCCGAATAGACAGATGTAGGGGCTCCTCTTTGCTCGCCTCTTTCATGGGAATCGCTGTTTCATTACCGTATTCATCTGTTTGCTTATCCACTTTGTTGGTATATCTGTAATGTACCTTTCAGTGTTTTCTTTTCTTGTTTCCTCTGTCATAGTCAGTTTATTTATGACTTTTCACGAGAAGAAAAAGCCATGAGACATTGTGCTGTGACCGCAAAGGAAATTGGATTCAACTTAATTGGATCCAAACAAACAAACAATTTGGTCTTGAGTTTGCTTCTTTCTGTAACAACTGAGTAGCGTGACTGGGAAGTTCATTCGCTGAAACCGACAATACAGTATCCTTTAAATTATTATTACATTTTTTAGTTTGGTTACATACAAAAAATGCTTGTCATTTAATAATACTACTTCAGTAAAGTGGTTCAGTGGTTGATTCATTAACATCACAACAAATATAATCCTGTCCTGTAATAACAAGAAACAGGATAAATTATAAATATTTGTATGGGTATGTATTTAAAGAAGCAATAAAACTGGCATTCTTAATACTAGTTGAATATCTGGAGCATCAGCAATTTTGGGTTTGATTACAGCCTCAAAATGGCCAGAAACAAAAAACTTATTTCTGAAACTTGTCAGTCTATTCTTGTTGTGAGAAATGAAGGCTATTCCATGCGAGAAATTACCAAGAAACTGAAGATCTCGTACAACGCTGTTTACTACTCCCTTCACTGGACAGCGCAAACTGTCTCTAACCAGAATAGAAAGAGGAGTGGGAGGCCCTGGTGCACAACTGAGCAAGAGGACAAATACATTAGAGTGTCTAGTTTGAGAAACGGACGCCTCACAGGTCCTCAACTGACAGCTTCATTAAATTGTACCCGCAAAACACCAGTCTCAACATCAACAGCGAAGAGGCGTCTCCAGGATGCTGGCCTTCTAGGTTGAGTTGCAAAGAAAAAGCCATATCTCAGACTGGCCAATAAAAAGAAAAAATGATGATGGACAGAAGAAGATTGGGGGAAAAAAAAGTGTTATGGACAGATGAATCTAAGTTGGAGGTTTTTCGGATCACAAAGAAGAACATTTGTGAGACGCAGACCAAATGAAAAGATGCTGGAGGAGTGCCTGACGCCATCTGTCAAGCATGGCGGAGGCAATGTGCTGGTCTGGGGGTGCTTTGGTGGTGTTAAAGTGGGGGATTTGTGCAGGATAAAATGGATCTTGAAGAAGGAAGGCTATCACTCCATTTTGCAACGCCATGCTATACCCTTTGGGCGGTGCTTGATTGGAGCTAATTTCCTCCTACAACAGGACAATGACCCAAAGCACAGCTCCAAACCATGCAAGAACTATTTAGGAAAGAAGCAGTCAGCTGGTATTCTGTCTATAACGGAGTGGCCAGCACAGTCGCCGGATCTCAACCCTATTGAGCTGTTGTGGGAGCAGCTTGACCGTATGGTACGTAAGAAGCGGCCATCAAGCCAATCCAACTTGTGGCTGGTGCTTCAGGAAGCATGGGGTGAAACCTCTTCAAGTGACCCCAAACTTTTGAACACACACACACACACGCAATGTTTCACTTCCCCTCGCTTTTAAAATATCAGAGTGAGTCGATAAACGACAGGCCTTAACTGATGTTAAAATACACAGAGGGAGCACTTTTATCATTGGATATCGTTGCTTAAATAGTAATAATCTTATCTCAAGCTCAATTAAACTGCTTGAAAGTGGCGTTCTGAAAGAGTGCGGAAGGCAGGACACTGATTTAATTGCATTAGGCATTGCACCTTAACATTATGAAGGTTGAGCCAAATTACATGTTATGAGTATGACAATAGCAGGTTTGAATGATGTATTATAACAATAGAATGCAAAACTGAACAAATGTAGGCCCAAAATATAGGTATTTAAGAAACAGAAATTACATTTCCTCCGCACATTTAAATAATGTGTTTTGATTTCATAAATTAGAGCTGGCATAGATATACAAACATACCATCGTCAAGTTCAAGGTTTTCAAAGGGCCAACCTTGGCAAAGATTTTAATCATAATAAGCACAATTAAAGATCAAATTTGTGTGTAAGTAGGGCTCTGCAAATGAGGCCCCAGGAGTCTCAGTTGCTTGTTTGTGAACCAACCCTGCGTGTAGGAAACCCTGGGGTGGTGCTACAGTGGATGTACCCTTGAGCGTCACCTGTGTGAAAACGGCCAACGTGTGAAACTGTCAGCTGGGCAAGTTTCCACAGGTATCAGAGCAACGCCGTAGCCATTAATAAATATGGCAACGGAAAAGTTAGCGCCTGGTCTTGGTAGTCCCAGAGGCGGGCACCGATCACACAAACACAGCGCCGTCTGTGGTCCTTTATTTACACGTAGGGCAGAGTGAATCATCTGCCTTGAGAATGAGGTGAACCCAAACACATCAATTATTAACAAAACCACCGCGATAAAAGTGATTTGTGTACTGATCTCCTGATGATTTCCTTGCCCCTTGATACAAAACATCATGAATAAATGTTTAATCTCTTATATGTGGCTCTGTGTCTGACCACCACTATACCCCTCTGGCAGCAACTCCTGGAAAGGGATTAAAGGGAGAATTTCATACAGGCAGGATATAAGGGTGAATTAAGCACATGTAGCTTCTATTGCACAATTAACGGTATGCAGTAGATAAACCTGTTTGTGTTTAGGGGTGAAAGGGCGGGGGATGGGCCAGGGTAGTTCAGTTCAGATAAGAACATGGTTCTCACATGAATGCAAGGGGCTGGCACAGAGCAGTTCACTCTCGGATAAGAACATGCGTCTCACATTATTACAAGGCTGGAATCACAGGTGTGGCGGGTCGGTGGAGCGCTAGTGAGCGATATGAAAGGGGTCTCCCGGACCCACGCATACTGCAACGCAGGGTCAGGATACCAAACCTGCGGAGTCTCGAGGGTCTGATGTGGCTAGGGGAAATGTCATTAGCGTCAAAATTCCCCCCCCGATAACTCCGGAAAGAAATCAGGCCCCAGTCAACTGCTGTAAGTACACTGTGAACACTTACCTTAGAACTGAGTGTACTCAGTGGAGAGGAAATATGCAGATGTTTTGGGCTGAGTGTTCTGGGGCACAGATGAGGTTCTTCTATGCAAACCCTTTAGCTTGGGATTTACATTGATGAGTCCTGACAAGTGAGTTTCAAGTGAATGACACTTAAGTTTGAAAAGACGGAGAGATGAGTGATTCACAGTGATTTCTTGGCTTTTCATTGTCAAAAGGGGGTTTTAACAGCCGAGCCGTCACAATGAAAATTTTGATTCAGTATTCCGGTAAAGCCCATTACTTTCAAGAGTTCAGACGTCGCTAACAGAAGCCACAAGTGCTCACCTGACGAGCTGCTTCACTAGCTCTAGGGGGGAAGCCAGTATTTTCTTGAGAAATGGCCACATTGATTCAGAGTTCTTGCATTAATTACAGCAGATAAATCTGTGAAAGAAACACAAAATGACTGAAAACCCAGTATCTGAAAAATAGAACCATGGTGGGTAGAGGAGATTTCTTTTCTTCAAAACCAAAAACAAAGTTTATCCATTCGCAGTACAAAATATGTGCGGACAAAAAATGAACAGCTGCGCCCGAGAGTTCAGTTCTATCCGTGGCGGTAAGAAAACGTCTTCATGTTTTTGCCCATACAGTTACAGTTTTTGCAATAGATACCTATTGCAAAAACTGTAGCTATCTTACGTAGCAAATAAAGTAATTGAATACCTCTCCACCTGCCCCCTCCCTGCTTTGTATAAAAGCAGACACACATTAATCATAAGGGACATCAGGGATTAAAGGACGAGGGAGCCCACTTAAACACGGAACAGCATTTCCACACTAGATGTTCAGACCGCTGTGAAAACCTGGCATGCGGCCATGAGTACAGTACGACGGAGAGTGGTCGGATGGTCCTAGCAGCTTCCTGGCTCCTCGCTGCAACCTGACCCTGATTACATTCAGCTGGCGTGCAACCTTGAGTGTTTTCTTTCTTTCTTTTCTCCACCAATCGCAGCATCTCCCCCTCCGGCACCGTCCTGCCGAGAATGCCGACCCCATCAGCATCGGTACCCCCGTCCAACCGTCTTTAGCTACGTCACATACCTGTTTCAACCCCCGTAACCCCAGGGTTTTCACCTTCGGGTCGTCACGACCTCCTTACAGACAAGAGGAATGATTAGCCCGTTGGGCTGAAGGCCGAAGCCTCTCGCTCGAGGAACTATTCGTACACTTGTTCTCGGCTACAGTCACGTCACGTCACCGTCCGCAACGAAGTCGTTCACAACAAGTCCTGCTGCGTCAAGACATATCCTTCCTGAGATATAATGCTTTAAAAAATTTTTTTTACTTCACTTGATGTCTCAGCCTTCCGATGCCCTACGCGATAAATACAAATGCATGCGAAACGTACACATTTGAAATATTTACGACTTCCAAGACCCGTCCCGTGACATAATTGAACAGACAAGAGTCACAGCGTGTCTGTGTTGACGTGGGCATCCTCAGCGATCCAGACAGAGGTGAAAGAACAGACTGCAGCCCAGGTCCCCAGGACCAGAAGAGAGAATGAGGCATTTGTCATGGTTTGCCGTCTGCTACCTGCTGACAGGCTGGTTATGTTCAGCACCATTTCGACGGTAAGACTCCCTGTCCCGCCACAATGAAGATTTCCTCAGGAGCGAGGCGCGGTGCTGAGAGAGAGCAGCCGGTAGACAGAGTGATTATTTATCCACATCTTTGGCTACTGGTCTGATATGAAGGGAAAGGCAATCCTGAGACATGATTTATGGCACACATGTCCAACAATCATTTAAATGCAGGAAGTTATGCCTATTTTACACCCCTCTAAAACGTATTTTAAAATAAATGAATGAATGAACGAAGGAATGTCCTGAAACAGTGTCCTTGTTTTTTTTATTGCGGAAAAAATGACAACAAAATTAGCTCTCTAATATAATTAACTGTCACGAGAGGCTCCAGTTCTTCTGTTCCTGCTGAGCCTGGAATGTTGAGCTCAGAAGCCTAAGGCTGTGACCCTGGGGAGTGAGAGGGGGCCCAGAAACACTTCGCTCTGCAGTTTGTCAGAGCATTAGTGCAGATAACAATTCCCTTCCATGCTTATGTATCTACTGGGCAAGGCCGGCTCAATAAAGCATAATTAGAACTCCAGTCCCGTTATTTTCCACCCTTTGAATGCCCGGTTCCTGATGACGGCTAGCGTGAGTGCCTATCAGGATTTCTGAGACCACGATCTCTGAGACCTCCGACTCTTTTACCTTCCTCCAGACTTTTTCTGAGCCGATCTCTGAGACCTCCGACTCTTTTACCTTCCTCCTGACTTTCTCTGAGCCGATCTCTGAGACTTCCGACTCTTTTACCTTCCTCCTGACTTTCTCTGAGCCGATCTCTGAGACCTCCGACTCTTTTACCTTCCTCCTGACTTTCTCTGAGCCGATCTCTGAGAC
>JAOVYW010028239.1:0-24718 GCA_025775045.1 Hiodon tergisus
GCCCTGCATATAATATGACACGTCTGTGCGCTCTGTGAGTTCAGGTCTATGCCCTGCATATAATATGACACGTCTGTGCGCTCTGTGAGTCTGCATAGAGTGTTTATTTTGTTCAGCAGCTGCACCTCTATCACGTAGCCAATTTAATAAGAGCGACGGTTTAGCCAAAGGTCAGAGGTCTCATTAAGAGCCTGGTGAACTCGTGCTGCCGCGTTCAAAGAGAGAACAGAGACCTCTTACTAAAACTGGGATTGCATCGTTGCGATGAACCTATCAAACAGAAACGCCAATGACCTTCAAAAGTCTTGGCCTGGGCAGCAGCAGGCAATCCTGGATTTCAATATAGAGACTGACGTTTTGTCTTTGGGAAAACATTCTTCTCAGCAGCCAATGCTTCGTGGAGAAGGCCAGACAGTGGCGCCAACACAGACAGAGCCGCTTGGCTCTCAAACGTGCTTTTTACCACTGAACAATTTGACCACACGTTGACTGGACAGGGCTCTTCCAGATCTCAAAAAGCACAGATTGCCTCAAAAGGAATGCTAGCCGTTTCAGGCAAGCGTTTTACATGCACAGTGCATGTCAGCGCACGGTACTGAGGGGTGCTTCTGCATGAAAAACAGCATGCTAAACACAGCACTGCATGCTTTGAGATACATCCAGCATACTGAATGCGTTGAGTGAAAACCAAGATAAAATAGCGAGAGAAGAAACCCCAACTCACAGCCGAACACCCGGGGAAAACTTGCGTGTAAAGTTTGTTTCAATCTCACATCTGACGGAAACGGGTCCCGCCGCAGAGAACTGTGAGAGGATATTTAACGATCTACTTCAGCTAGATGGCTTCCGGTAGTTTCTTTGGAAAGTACATTCCCTTTGAGGGAGAGCCACAGAGTTCCCAAGAATGGGCACTTGAATGGGCACTTGAATGGGCACTTGAATGGGCAGAGATAATTTCCTGCAGAAGAGGAACCTAAAAATCCTCAAAAATAAGATTTGAAAAACTAGAGCTTTTGGGAAACTTTAATATTACTTTGTCTACGTTTATCCACTTTTCTCTATGACTCCTAATATGGTATATTCATGGCACATGAATATTGAGAATTTGCTAAATTACCATTTAAATATATTTTTTAATCATTTAAAGATAGATCTAAATCGTTTATGGCTTTCTTTAAACCATTTATAGAAATCTCAGTAATTTAAACGTATCTTAACTTTTTTTTTCAGTTATCAAAATACTATGCATTTCAAGGTATCTGTTAATGATTGACAGGTATCCAATGCTAAAGCATCTTATCTTAAAATAAAAAGTTACAAGTTATTTTTCCTGTAAATTATTTAGAAATGTCTAATATAGAGGGGATTGATTCATAGATCTCTGGAAATAATTCAAAGATATATTTAAATTAATTAAACATTACTTTTAATGATTATTTTCCGTAGTTTGGCTGCCTAAATCTACACCAGGTGTTAGATTTATGTCACAGGTAAATATGCTGTCAGTTACATTTCTGCTGTTAGTAGCATGTCCCATTTTAAATAGCCAAAGTTTAGAAAGGTTTTGCATTTTACTTCTACATTTACATCTAAAAATAAATTGTTACAAATTGACAACCCTAAGGGTTACTTGCAAAAATATATGATACGTCGTAGATAACTTTATTCGGAATATTATCCACTCAGAAAAAGAAAAGGAATCTTGTTAAAATGTTTTACAGCAGTTCACACGTATTTATTTATTTTTGATAAATTGCATTGAGGTGGTGATCATTGCCTAGGGAGTTTTAGGAAACACACACACACACACACACACACACACACACATATAGATGTTTTCATACATCTGCATCGAAACACTTCAGTAGCATTAATGAAGCTTCCTTATAAAATGCACACCGGTCACGTCAAAGATTCATCAGCATTTCACTGTGACCTTCTCAGGTAAGGGTCAATGAAAGGGAGTAATTGGATGTTTCTGCTCCAGGAAGCCTGTTACTCCTGGTGAGGGCGGATGAAGGAAATGCTTCGGAGATAGCCAGTAAGCTTGTATGTCGAACCTGTGCACGTCCATCCTCACTCTGGATAATGATGGCTTGAAGCAGCTTCCGTTACCGAAGACGCCCAGAATCTCCAGCTGGGGTCTCGGGACTGATCGTACAATGGGGCAAGCGTATCTCTGAGGACAGAAATGACAGAGTGGGGAGGTGGGAGGCGGGGGGCGGGGCGCTAGGAAACCACACATCACTGCTTCTTCAACAGATGATGAGTGCAGGGGAGAACGTAACCAGCTCCTAAACCCGCATCTCCTCTGCTTTCCTAGTATTGGGTTTAACCACACATTTTGGGCTGGGTCTCCGGCTCCATCATTAGTACTGCAAATTCGATATAGATCCCTGTGTCACGGCTTACCCCACAGATCTAAACAAAATACATTTGGCAACTGACCGCTCGGTTAGCATTAGATTGCTAACACCAACGGCGGCTAAAAGAAGAGGCTGTCCGGTCTGAGCAGCAACCTTGAGTTCCTCTGCATTTCCGCAGGGATTGCGGTTTCCACAGAACCATCCAGACCCTGATGTGAGGGTAGTCATCCTGGGATCCCTCAGGAGGAGGAAGGTGCAGCCTGCCAAGGTGATCCACAGATTTCCCCAACTCCCAATCCTGCCGGCATCCCCACATCAAGACCTGAAGGCTGGGATGCGGCGGGAGTCATAGCCCATTAATGTCAAACATGCTCAGGGAGCTTCAGTTCCAGAGAAGCACGTGGTTTCTGCCTTTAAAAACTTCTTGTGTATTGAGAGTCCTGTTTAATTGGGGGTAGTATAAATGGGGATCATAAACAGCTGGTGTGACTGGCAAGACTGAGTGTCTTCATCGTTCTCAGAGACAGCCACCACCTCAGACGTGATTATGATTAAGACATGCCGTTGTTCCCCGTGCTTTCCTCTTCTCCTGGATGATGATGATGATGCCACGCTCAGGCGGAACAAGCTAATTATCACTTTCTGCTAGCATCTCTCCCTGCTGTTTCCTCAGCATCCAGCCCATCCCGACACAGAGGAATGGCCGCATACCTCATTAATCACGGGGAATAATTAAGAGGAACGTGCCAGACGAGTTATTTCCACTCCGCTCTGCTCGGTGGGATCCGGGTTTGCATGGAACAGCTCGTTTCCTTTCTCTTCTCCTCCTCTACTTCTGGGGACAGCTCACGTATGTCCAGGTGAGTGGGGGGGAGTGAAGGATGGTCTGCGGCCGTGGTCTCCTGATGGCGTTTCGGTGGTTTTATAAACTTTATTTTCCTACCCTAACTGGATGAAAGCAATTTTCCCCGGAATTCATATTGGCATTGCTTCCATTGTTGCCCGGGGTGGGGGGAACCAGGGCCCTCAGCGAAGATGGGTCTCTTGACTTCAAAAGTACAGTTACACTGTCAGCCATATGTACCCCGAGAACCATACTACCAGTAATTTTTACGCATTCATTATAAAATAAAATAAAAAAATTTAATAAATAAAAATACATGACTCTCTTCAAGTTCTTTGTTGAGCTGTTTTGGTTTGTATTTGTTTCGCTTTATTATTTTTTTGTCCACAACGATTCACAACAGCAGGACACATTCCCGCCTTATTGAAGGCCTTACACTTCTGTCTAACAGATAAAAAATTTCTTCCCTCCTTCCGCTTGACCACCATTCCTCCCGTCTGCTTGATGAACCGCTGTGCTGCGTAATCAACTACACTCTGTTCTGCTGTTCATTGTGGCCACTCTCTCTCCCTCCCTACAACACTGTCAGCTTTTTCCTGTCTTCTCTACTTCACGCTGAATTCACAGACGGCTGTCTCTGTGTTTCTTCCCTTTAAGGAGACATTCAGGCATTGCCAGCCATCTGAACCACACTGTGTCATAGTGGGGCAGTCCGCGATGAATAAATATGAACTTACCTGCACCTCAGCAGATATGTTACAATGCTGTGTTTCAGGTACTGGACCAAAAGTTATTCTATCAATCCAAAGTAATCCAAAGTGATGATATGCTCTGATGTCATCTCACGCTTAATGTTGGCGCCTCTTGGACCTACAGGAAAACAGCCTCAAGATTTGGGTTGGACTACAGATTGTAATAGCACAGTAGTTGAATATACCCGGAGTCTCCATCAAAATAGTAAATTACACTGTAGCTTCGTCCATTCCCATAGGAGTAAAACAAAGAGATAAATGGAAACATATTAGCTATTTTGGACAATAAGCCAATTTGTTGGTGTAGCATATTTACACAGTAAATAATGTGGAGCCCCAGCAAGAAATTTCCCCCTCTATAGGGCTAAACTGAGACCCAACCGTAACGCTTTATAATGTCACCCGAGAGTGAACTCGCTCAGCACTTGCTCATTTCGGTCGCCCGCAGTGTTTGTTCATGAGATCACAGGGGAAAGCTCCCCACGTAATGCTAAGTGTGAGTCCATCGGGCTGTTCATATGAAAGAACCACGTGCTTTGTCTCTCGGCTAGGAAAGCGTTACCCTGCTGTGAATTCGGATTTGAAAGAAACTAACAGAAAAAACCTCCACCATAATTCCCAAGTGGGTCGTGGAAATGCCCAAGTGGGTCTCGCTGCCAGAGCCTGGTTCTGGTTTACCAGGGCTCCCGGATGTCAACATGGAGAATTGGTGACTTGCTTTGCCGTCTTAAAATAACCAGAGCAGATAACGCTGACAGGCATAGCAACAGAGTCAGGGTGGATGCCAGAAGGAGAGAGCGAGCATCTTTCCCTGCACAGCTGACATCCTCCTGTACAGCAGGGTCAACGATGCTCTCCTCCCTCCCTCTCCTCCTCTCGGTTCTCTCTGCTTTCTCATTCCGCGCTCTCGCTAGCAGGCCCTGCCGCTCACCGTGCTCCTCTGAGCTGAGCCTTTCTGACAGGTTTTGGACTCGAGCGACGGCGGTTGCCCTCGGTGACCGCCGCTCTATAGTCCAGGCGAAGGCAACGCGGCCATTTTTTTTTATTCTCGGCATTTTCTTACCCATATAAAAGTGGACCATAACAAATTCAATAAATAACAACCAAGGTCCTTTGGCAGGTGGTCAATGCACCAATACGGTCGTTTAGTTGCTTCTACAAAAACTTCTATCCAGATGGAACACGTCTTTTTACACTGTACCTTATTGTACAGCTTGGTGGTTTGCTGAGGCTACTCAGGTACGGTACATTACCCCAGCAGTGCCTCTCCTGGGAGTTGTGCCGTCACCAGGCCCCCAGGCCACCGCATGAAGCAGGTAGATGTGTACAACAATGCGATGGGTCCAAATCTCAGATTTGGGGGTGTTGAATAGATTAACTCCATTCTTTTCAATAAAATGCCCCTTTTAAAGAGAACCCAAACCATATGACATTTTATTCATTCCAAATTTCAATTCCCCTGAACTGGGTCATGATTGACCGATCAATTTTAATTCTATCCAGCCCAAACCCTCTTAGCTTTGCTCCCAGGCTTGGATTATTGGGGCTGGGCCTGTTTGCTGCCGACCAGGGGAATACATCAGGCCGGTTTAGATTTACGTTGCGTTCTTGTCAGTGCATAATTACAAGTTGGGATTGTTTATGATTGCTCTGCAGGGTGAATATAAAGTATATGTGTGAAGGGTTTCAGTACAACGAAAAAGACTGTGTGCGCGTGTGTGTGTGTGTGTGAGTGTGAGTGTGTGTGTGTGTGAGTGTGTGCATGTGTGTGTGTGTGTGTGTGTGACAGTGAGAGGGACAGAGAAAATGAGAGGTGATGATTATTGCAGAATCTCACAGTCAATATCAATCACCCTAATTAGGCATCACAGGGCAAATGGGGAGCGCGCACAGAAGTGATATTGCCAGATTGGACCTTGGGTACGCGGAGGCCGGATTGATTTTCCTGGGGGAGGTGGGCAACGCCAGGCCAGTGAAGGAACCTCAGTATTTACAATCAAGCACTTCAGCGAGAGAGAGACCAGAGTCACACAAAATTTGTGGAAGCTTGCCATTAGAAAAGGACAACTGGTGAGGCACAAATACCCAACTGAACGGGACACAAAAACACCCAATCGAATGGGACACAAAATCACCCAACTGAACGGGACACAAAAACACCCAATGGGACATACCTGATTATTATCACACCCCTGACAACATTACACATTTTTAGACCATCAATGTAAATAGCAATCCGTCTATTTAGTCTGGGGTGTTTGGGGTTTGGGGTGAAATGATTTGTATTTTTACTAATGCTTTGGCAATGTAAACACATGTCTGTCATGCCAATAAAGCTTCTTTGAATAGTGAATAGAAAGAAAGGGAGAGAGAGAGAGAGAGAGAGAGAGAGAGAGAGAGAGAGAGAGGGAGGGAGAGATAGGGAGAGAGAGAGAGAGAGAGAGAGGGAGGGAGGGAGAGATAGGGAGAGAGAGAGCGGGAGGGAGAGAGAGAGAGAGAGAGAGAGGGAGAGAGAGAGAGAGAGAGAGAGAGAGAGAGCGGGAGGGAGAGAGACATCCCCAGTGATGAGGTGCTCACCACCCCCCTCCAGCACAGACACTATTCAGCATATGCTTAGCAATTCAGATGGGAATGAAATATCTAAATGAAAATCATCGCTTCCCTCTGTACACAGCCCTCACAAGAGAATCCCCTCAGCTGCTTGGTACTGACGCACAGCCAAATGAGTTAAATTAACAGCACCGAGCTTCAGAACACCACCAACAAAAAATGACACACAAACCACATCACAAACCAGAGCCCTTGAGCTCAATCTTTTCGTTTTTTTCTTTTGTTCATCTGCATATTTCATTAATTTCCCTCAGAAAAGTCTGTGTCTATGACTGCTAACCATAAAGTCCTACTAAACATGCAAACAGAAGTTGTGCATGTGTCTTCTGTGGGAGAAATTGAAGCTCCAGGGTGTAAAAGCTGTGTCGACCCCTCGACCCTCTGTGCTGCTAGGTTTTCGGTTGTTGTTCCTCTCGTAAATGGTTCTCTACCTAACCCTAACCTTAAACCTAACCCTAACCGTGGCCATGTTGTGTATAACAGCGTCTAGGGCATACAGACATTAATTCCACTCAAGTTAAAAAGGTCTGTTTCCACATTTATTTTAAACATCATGAAATGATTTGTGTGCATTTTAAACTTGTGGCATCTACCAACATAACAGTGACTACCTAAAGGATTACAGACAAATATCTAAAAAAGGACTACCATGGATTGTAAACATTGTATCACAAACATATAAAAAAATGTCAATAAAACGTTTTGACATCATTAAACCATGGTTAAGATGTATTTTTCTGTCATTCCAATTCCAATTGGTTAATAGAACTGGAATTTAGAGATAAATACAATTTCCATGTGCAGTTGACCCCAACCCTGCACTATCCACATTCACACATTCGACATAGAGTACACCATTGCATTCTTCAAGGTCAGTGTGTTCTGTTTTGCTTAATTAATAATGAAGTAATAATTTTATAGTAATTCTAAATACCAGGGAATTATATTTACTTAGGACGTAAAGATCTAAACAGACAGGGAGGTTTGCACTCATGTGCAAGGGCAAGTTTATTGGAATAACTCTGGGAAACGTTCAAGATGTTCTAACCCACCAAAACCAGGTTTAGCCCAGGCAATAGGGGGTTAATTCCCACACCACCACTGTGTGTAAGAGGCTGTGAGATCTTTCACATCCCTACAAGAGCTCTTAAGGTGCCCTTTTAGTGCCTCTAAAACTCGAAATGTGCAAAATGCGCTTCCTTTTTTCTTTCCATTAGAGAAAAGATATAGAATTATTTTTTTAGTATTAAAAGATTCGGTTTAGCATGCTCAAACGTCAAACCATGTTTTACGGCCTCACACAAAAGACATCACGTAATGAGAATGCGTAATGGAGGCAAGAGCGGGAGAGGAAAAAAGAGAAAATAAAAGCCTCTTTTCAATGCATTTTCCAGAAAGTATTGATTGGCCTTGCAGAGACAAGGTTTCTGAACCCGAGGTAATCAAGGGCAATTTGCAGAGAAGCACTGATGTTGGACTAAAGCCATCCGGCTAAATGTGGCAGTTAATAGGCTCTGTGTTTCTTACTTACAGTGTTTTTGTGCCATTCCAGCTTTGACGGGGTTTGGGGTTTTCTGCTTTTGTTTCGAGTTTAACCTTTTCAGAGACCCTCCTGATTAGCGTGTCTAAAAGAGTCCAACCCTTCAGCAGTAAAAACGAAGCATCAATGTTGAGAAATTTACCCTTCAAATGGAAAGCTTCTGCTTTAGAAAATGACAAAATGGAACTTATACTTGACTTATACTTGGCATTCTGTCTCAAACTTGTAACTAAGATTGAACCGTTCGGGCTCAAAGGGACAGGCCATGCTGTTGCTAGGTTCACAGCGGGCGGGGCACAGTCAGCTTTTAGAGAGCAAACACAGCGCAGCCAGATGTTTGAGCACTCAGTGTAAAAACCAGCGGCCTACCATTCCCCTCAATAATCTACATCAATCTATATGAATAGATTGATATGAACGTCTTTTGCCAAGCTTTTGATTTAAAAATGCTGCCGTGCACTCCCACGCACGCAAACACAGACACACCGATTGTGAGCAAAATCATGTCGCCATGGCGAATCAGGTTCAAACCGGAGTGCCTGATTGGAGCTTTCTTGGAGAGCTTCGCGACTCCCTTGAAGCAGTAACTATTCGGTAATTGTGCCAGTGACCTTGAGAGTTGAGAGCATTGTTTAGAATGTATATCTATATATGACTAAGTGGATTCTAAGCCCATGCTAAGGAAAAGAAAATGAGAGATGAAGACTATGGGGATGTCATCAGGTGCGTGAAAGAGAGACAGAATTTAATTGAGATGAGAAGGACAGAGGGGTGAAAGGAAATAGGGGAAGGAGATGTAGAACAGTAGCTTGTCAGAAAGTCGGTTTTAAGGAAAAAGGCCAGGTGATTTTAAGAAACGGCAGAGACTGAATACAGAGACAGATACGCAAGCATGCGTCACAGGTCAAGATGAGACCAATAACCAGGTAAATCTCACTGAAGTCCATCCATCCAGACAAATAAGAGCAGGCGTGCCGTCAGGATGACATCCTTTAAAGGGAGAAAAGAAAATGCACGTCATCACCAAGGAATTCTTCCATTTCACCTTTCTGCTTCTGAATCACAGAGGCCCACCTGGTTTTTCATATTGTAGTGAGAAGTTTAACTGAAAAGGAATAACTTTAAAAAAGTAACCATAAAATAAAAAATCTATATACATATATACAAAAAAAATCTATAAATATATGTATATGTATATATATATATATATTTTTTTTTTTTTATAGTTAAATAGTCACACTTATTTACATATGAATATTAATGTGTTTGCCGAGAGTTAATTTCGTTACAGTGGCCCTAGTTTGAGCCTAAAAGACCAAATGTTTACAAGGTATTCTCAGACCCCTACCCCATTGACCCAATACCAGCCCATTGTGGTGTGTTCACCCCTTCCCACCTCCTCCTGCAGGAGTCAGGAACCAGGTGGGAAGTAAAGAGTGGTTTTTAAAGCCTTCCTAGGGCATATTCATTCCAACAGGGCCCCTGAACAGGTTGTGCTGGGTTATACGGACCGTGTAAAACCTGTGAGTCATCTTTAATCACCCTTATTTTCAGCACTGCAATGTCAAGCTGGACCCACGGAGCATGCGTGGTTAATTAGCGCGGACGAAGGACAACTCCGCAGATGAAAATCAAACCGTCAGTCAAGTGAAAACAATAGGAAACCACAGCTGTGAAAAAAGTCCTCTCCTGTCCACAGGCCCTGGATTAGCGAATGTGTTATTACCAGTTGACAGTCCGGAACCGTTTGTGCAGAGAAGAGCCATACGCACTCATCAACACTTGCACGAGCGAGGAGTCGGATTTTGACTATTATGTTTTCCCTTGTGTGGCGCTATGGCTGTTTTTGGTTCTGACTGTGAGGGCCGCGAAGAACCACACTCTCGGAGGGCCGTCAATGGCCTGCCAGTTTACCATCGTCTGATTTTCAATACTGCTAACCACAACCAATATAAGTAATCTATATCAAAATAAATGTAAAAAACGTTTTAAATACTCTGGATACTTAGTACGGGAACCTTAACATAGGCTACTTTCAAATGAATGCCATTTGCCATGAATGTCATTTAACTGTACTTACTTAAATGTTTAATATACTTACTTTCTAATCTGGGGCTGTTCAATTTGTGTATTAAACTTTTTTTTTTTAAATCATAGTATTCAGTGGTCTCTCTAGCAAGTACAGATGTAACTAGGCTGTAGTTCAATATCTGTGCAGCTATTCCAGTGTAACCGTACGAGGGGGTGAAAATAGAATTGCTTGAGGAGGGGTGAGGATTGATTCAAGAAGGGGTGACAATTGACCCAAGGAGAGGTAAGTATTGAGTCTAGGAGGGGGGAAGTCAGATGTCAGATGATTGAGTAGAGAGAGGGTGAAGACTGAGGAAGTCATTCGTTTGTTAACTGCTCTTTGCCTTTTCCGTAGTCATTCCAGGAAGACTCCTGGGTGTTCCAGGACACTTTGAGAAGTGTTCCGCTGTTGCTAGGTTATTTCACCGTGATCTGTGCGCATGAACAATCAATGGCAGGGAAAACAGTGCAAAAGAAACGACTGAACCATGGAAATTATTTCTCCCAGATTCCTGCTAAATTTGTAAGTAAGATGATTTGATAAAAATCCTGATATATATCGAGCAATATTCATATCAAAATGAAACTACCATTTATACTGTCACTTAATATTAAAGTCATATTTATAAAGGTAGGCTGTTTTTTTTATTGTTAATATTTCTGATGCAGCATTGCACTGCAGAAACAATCTGATAAATGAATAATAAATCTTCCATCAGACAGATACATTGAGGTGTCAGCGTTGTGAAGACGTCTGTGAGTCTCCTGCCCACCTACTCCATATCCCCTGTGGAGTCCGAGCTTCCTGCACCTGCAGTACCAGAATGGAGTGGAGGAGCTCTGACTCTCTGGTCATTAACACGCGCTACTTTTCGCTGTCGAACAGCTCTCTACGCCCTGTGTTCAGTCTGAATGCCCCCTGACCCAGAGGACCTTTTCATCTCGTCTGCTTTCGTGGGGGGTCCTTTCCTTAAAAATCCTACCAATGTGGAATGGGGATAATGTTGAGCACTGAGATGTTGGGCATTGAGATGCTGAGCACTGAGAAGCCCACTAAATCGCCCCTCCTTCGTTTGTGGCAAATGTAGTTTTTACATTGTGTAGTGTGGTCTGATTGTTTTCCCTTGTTAACTTCGTTTTCACTGTAATATCTAAGCAGCTTTATCATTGGATAGTGGGATCACTGAGTGTGCGTGTGTCTTTGTCCAGTAAGACCTTACCCTGCCCCCACCCCCTGCACACACCCACACACTCTGACTGTGGACTAATCAGATTCGACACATGCTGTGACAGTGACCACAGTTCTGGGGGAATCTCGACAGACGTCAGTCACTGTGACAGCAGACACTAGCCAGCACCGGTCACAGCTCTCTGACAGCCCTGCTAATCTCCCTGTCACCATGTGTAAGTAATGTAGAGGCCACAGATGTGGGCCAACCGTGCCACCTTTCCATATACATGGACATACAAAAACACGTTCTCTTCCTTTTCTTTTCTGGCAACGATATGTGTTTATATGTGAGCAGTTCCTAGAGGAAGCAACTGCTTCCACTGTACCTCAGGACAAAGACAATGTTGTGATCCTTTTCAGAACAGAGACGGTTTTCTGTGCTCTTACGCTAAGAAGATGCCAACCATCCTAATTCAGGAGCAGTCTGTTTCAGTTCAGACTAATGAATATTTAATAGATTTTCTTTTGTGATGTAAAGTATTGAACATGTCATTGTTGTTTAATGATGATTTCTGCCATTTTGAAAGCCGAAAGCAGGAATCTCATGTTTTTTGCTTTGAAAAAAATTTCCAGCATATTTTTCAATTAAGTTCTTGATGTGCCATGAAACTGTCAAGTCACTGATGTGTTACGATTGGCGCAACTGCAATCCAACTGCAGCGCCGCATACCATGACCAGCTTGTTGTAAGTTTGAATCCCACAAAAAAAGGCACATAACCTCAAGCTCTCCATTAAATCACGGCGGGGGGAAAAAAACAGACAAATTGTTTCCCATGGATATGCTAACTAGCTGCAGCTTGGCCTGTATGGTCCAGCAGTCTGCATTATAAAACTGATTTACTTAATCAGAAAAGACTTCAGAAGCAGCTGGCACATGCAAATGAAAGCAAGCCTGACAAAACTGACATGTGCTGCAACTGTAAGTAATTCACTCTGTTTTGCAAGGGGAGATTGGGCCTACTGTAGTATGCCACATGTCCACTACATTTAGAGAAAGATGACCATACTGAGACTGTTCAGTTTCCTGGGTCTGATCATGCTGAGATTGACAAGTTCCCTGGGCCTGTAGCTCAAATAGAACAGGGCATGGACGAGGGGATTGGATCACCGATAGCACAGAGAAAACAGGAATCGTCGCTCAGAGGTCCTCACCAGGATGAAGCAAACCCTATGCTGCAAAGGCACTCACTTGGCCAAAGACCCCCATTGGGCAGCCACCACGGAGGACGATGACGAGGTGTGGGGTCCCATCAACCCTGTCATCTCATGCTGTGCGTCAAAGAAGAGAAATAATGGGTGGAAAACCGTTATTAATGTAAACTGATAACAATCAAGGTCAATTACATTGGCAAAATTCTTACCCCTTCAGAGAAAAAAGACACAAACAGAACAAGATTTATAAAGCGAATAACTGTCCATCACCGGTGCCTTTGTGGCACGTTCCCCGCCCAGAACCATAGGACAGCTGCCTGAACCGAACGGCAATTGAAGAGTAAGGTCAGTTGCAGCTCCAATCAAGCATGAATAATTCAGAGTAAACAACTCCCATATAAAGTACCGTTGTTTTTAGCAACCTTGATTACCATTCAATTATCCCATCGCTGTTTCTCGTGCTTTTTTTTTTCTACGAGATGAGTGCCTTCCTCTGTGTTCTCTCTGTGGAGACCCACGGTTACATTGTGTTACCCCATTTAGTTCAGAGTGGAGGCCACGGTTACATTGTGTTATCCCATTTAGTTCAGAGTGGAGGCCCACGGTGTGTCTACAGATCATCCGTCTTCATTTGTTCTTTATCAAGTCCATAAACAGTCGTGCGGAGTCTCCATTCTTACCCACAATTCATCATTATGCTGACAAACTATATTAGGATCGAGTTGGGGGCCTGAAACACCCATAGAGAATACCCAACAACACAGGAGGAAGGCTTTCAACCGGCCTCGAGGTCAACCTGTCTTGGCTCCGCCTTGTCTGGGGCTAAAAACAAACAAAAACCAGGACACCTTAACACAATAGATTGTGTGGGGTGGGGGGTCAGTTTAACTACATAGAATGTCTTGTTCACAGAAAATTAAACATCATTAGTAGTTGAGCGAAGCTGAGCGTGACATGCCTTTCAACAAATGCCCTTCTAAAGCCATATGCTAGGGGAAGGATTGAAACATATTGCGATGGATGGAGGCAGGAAGTTCCACCTGCATGTCATTGTGTTCTTCCAAGCCTAGTCTTAAAGCCTCTCTAAGACACTGTTCACACTTAACATGCCGTCTCTGGGCTGCCACAAAAATGCGTTCACATTTGTGATTTGAGGAGGCTTGGAAGTTGGTTCACATTTGTGGTTGAAAAGGAGACTAAGGAGACTAAGCTAAATGTATGTCGTGGACCTAAACACGGACGTAAACTGTAATAAGAATAAATTGTGAATTGTGCATTTGTGTTAAAGCGCAATAATATTGACCTAATCGCTTCCATTGCCCATTTGAAATTTTTTGAAAAATCTGAATTGCAATTTAACAACACTTGAAATGCTCTGGCTTTGTGTTGTATCTAAACTTCTTTAAACTAAAACTGAATGATTAATTTACAGTATGCAAATACAGACCCATTATGATACTGTGTCAATCATTTCTCCTGTGTCTTGATGATTTGTGTTATAAAAAAGGTTGCTGTAGGAAAAATGCTATTACACAAGAATAAAAATGTCTAATTTCATATTGACATTTGAGTTGTTGTGCTAACATCTGCATCTGACGCTACTTAGAAACGATAATTGGCTCAGGTCTGTCCTCAGATGAAAACAAAGGTAGCAGTAAGTCTGTGGAGACTGGCAACTAATTGTGAGTTTTTAAATTTTATTTATTTGTCATGTCCAGAACCACTGCCTGTGGTATTCAAAGGAAACGTGTCAGGCAATTATAAAGCTTTTACTGTCGTTTTAATTCGGGGCAGAATCTCTGTGAAGCTGTGGTTAGCTTTGAGCAAGAACTTGGAAAATTAAAAAATGACTAAAACTTATAGTATCGACACCACTGTGAAACTTTGACCCAACAACAACCTATTTTTAAAGAAATAAATAAATAACATCATTAGCAAGCTTACAGTACATCACTGCTACCAGCATTCCTAGCAACGTAGCAATGTAGGGGTGGTCTGAATGTAGCAGTGATGCATTTAGGTTGGTTCAGAGTGTCAACAAGGTCTAAGGCTAATAACGAGGAACACAAATCCATTCTTCTGGATGGGCCCACCTGCCTATTCCAGTGCTGATATCAAGGTGATGCATGCACGATCAGGATGTTTCGGCAATATAGAGACACAAAGCCATCTACAGCAATGGTCTGGATGTAAGGAATCATCTCTTAACTCCGGTGAGCGCTGTGAATACGAATACTCCATTTTACGGCGTGTCGCTTTCAAGAGGTGTCAAATCCCTCTCAGAATTCTGTTAATAGCTCAATCAAGTCCTGTTAATTAGCAGGGTTTTGGAACAGGAGCGGGCTTGCTTTGGCGGATGTGAAAAATACTGGGCCACAACACAAATACACCCGGCAGACCTGGGGAAACGAAACCTGTTGGATGAAATTGTTCACTGGCCCCCATGGAAACTCAGGAGAGGGGAAGAGAGAGGATCATGTGATAGTAGCTTAGTATATGTTTTTGGTGAGGGTTCCCGGGGTTCACTTCACCGGCAGAAGCGCGAGGAATCCTCCAAGGTTGAAAGGGACTTCAGTCAAATCACCGTGGAAACCGTTGTCTTCCGGGAGCTCATTAGCGCCTGCGTTCTCTGACTGAAGTCGCACTGCAATAAAATCGCGTTTATTGCTGTCCCCAGAAGCGCAGAGGCAGAGGGCTTTTTTTGCCCGGCTTTGATGCAGTCTGAACTCTTTGGTGTGGCACGATGAGACAGATGTGCTCGAAACAGCCCCCTTTATTTACCACATTTCTGCTTTCAATAAATCCTGGCGAAATCACATTGTATTATATTTTAATGGAAAACGTAAACAAACTGCTTTACCCTTGTAGTAAAAAGAATACCTCAGAAGACAATACATTGAACAGTTGCCTTTGATTGACAACTCAGAAAATTGAAAACGATTTGAATGTAATTTTGTGTTTGTGAAACTAGACGACCTAATGAAAAACTGGATTATTTGGATAAAAAAAACGACACAAAGTATTTCAGAAGTATTTCCCTTCTACGGTACAGATGATTTTTGGTATTGATGAGTGTGGTTTGATTACAGTTACCCTGTGATAGTATTTGTATGTATTAATTAGCAACAAAGCACGCCAAGGAGTGTTTTTTTAATGTGTGTTCGCTATGCCGTGGACGCGACATTTAATTAACTGGAAAAAAACCGTAGTTTTTCCGAAGCGGTAGTTTCCTGCTTGGATCATCGATTAAGAGAGGTTTGTAAAAACTAAAAAAAAGATAAATAACTTTTTTTGAACTCGCTTCTGATTACTGCTGCACTATAATTCCCAGTGACTGTATGAAACCTTGCTGAGAGAATACTTTGATACGTAGTTTTTTAATCCGAGAGCTTTCATGGGAGTGACAAATCAGTGCTGTGCGCTACATCTCTAAGGCCAAGTGCTGTTGGTCATACAGTCGCACTCTGGATTTTACTTGCCTGTCCTCGTCACATCACAGAGGAGCTGTCAACAAGGCCATTACAGCCACACAAACCAATCTACCTTCTAGAAATAAACAGAGCTGTTGCACCAGGTAATTTTGTCTTTGTTCTTCATCGTCGAGTATTGTATTGTGTGGACAAACGCACAAATTTAGCCAGCTTAGTAAAAAATAGCACTGGCTCTGTTGGAAAAAAAAGAAGAAGAATAGAATCCTGATTCCATATGAACTAGGTAAAAAATCAGACCGATCTTGACCATTGACCATCCCCAGCAATGGTCAAAAATAAAAGGTGGGGGGGCACTTGTGGTGTAACCGGAGGGCTCTAGGTGGAAAGAGGGGGGCCCGTTATAAAGTGTGGGCAGTTTCGACGGTGCTGGTGCGGGGTGGGGGTTGCACTCCAAGGAAATATAACACATTATCTCTCCATCCTCATCTTAATTATTGAACCATTCTCGAAAGCACACTCCATGGACTCCAGGGAGAGAATGTCCCCGCTGTCTCCGAATCACGCAAACTTTAAACGCGAAACCAAAATAACCACAATTTAGACAATTATTTTTTCGTCTTAACAATTTAAACTAAATTAGAATTCAGATTTCGCTTCCACAAACGGTTTTGTTTCTCTCTCCGGAGAATGAATATTTCAGGGTTTGTGAAGAACGGCAAGCTGTGCTACGTTAATCTAACTACGGGCAGTTTGTACTGCGCCGTAGCGTAAGGCAGGAAATTAAGTTTTTTTTTATATACTTACCAACATGCCTCAGTTGTGTGAGGAGGTTACATAGCTCATAAAGCAAGCAAACAGGAGCTGTAGGTGTTGATTCATTAAATGGAAATATAATTCTGTTTTTTTTTCTATTTTACGGTTCACTAAATTGATCCGTCTGTGATCCGTCTGTGACAACACACCTACCCAAGGCCTTCAGTCATCCCCCAGCCCCTGGCTGAGTGCACCCCCCTCCACCTCGGACCAGCTGACCAGCCCTGAAACTCTTTGTAGTCATGGTGTCCTGGCAGTGTCTGCTCAAGGTTGTCAGCTTTCAATGCTTGTATTTAAGCATTGGTTAGAAAATGTGCTTGTATTAGCCTATTGGTTATATTTAACGATCATCTGACTGACACTCTGCTCTTAATAGGTTTTCCTCTCCTGCATAATGCTTTCTTATCTGTTCATGTTACCCCGAATAAGGGCATCAATCAAATGAATCAGTAATAACATAATAATTTTATTTCTTGCAGTTAATAATCTTTTACATGTATGGAACTCTGGTAAAGTACATTTCTGCAGGTGTTCCCAAGCTTCTAGATCTGACATAGAAGTTGAAAAAGCCAGTGAGCCTGGTGGACATTTCAGTCCTCAGAAGGGCGCGTACCTGAGTGTTCGTGGAGACCGACTCTCTGAAAGTGCCAGGGCATCAAAGCAATCCCCCATCCTTCTGGACTTGTTCCTCTCTCTTGTTCTGTCATCATTGATCGATCTGCATCTCAGCCTTCCTAAGCGAGGCCCCCTTGTTTTTGTCTGTGACGCTCTAGAGTCCGTGGTAGAAAGTGACACTTTTGGCCCTCTTCATTCGCCCAGTAATCCCTTCCTGAATACACACGACAGTTAAGCGCCTCTTGCCCGAGCCAGAGACTGTGGTCGGGGCCATGTGCTTTTGGTTTTCAGATATTCATCTGCCGGCACTTTTCATATCAACACGACCCCACCCCCTCATCTCTTTCGTATTCAGATGATGAGCTCTGATTGTGCTTCTATATCAACTGCAGAGATCTGCTTTTCTGTGCCACGTCGTGAAGCCACAAGCCATACTGCACAAATATTCAAATTAGAAATTAGATTTGCTTAACTCTACAGTCACCAATTGCAGAGTACCCCACGTACAAAGTCAGAGGAAAGCCGCAAACCTTCAGTTGCCTATGACAACAGCAGGCACGCATTGACAATGACCAATTGAACCAGCAGAGGCATTGGAATTGGAGTTTTCATCGTTTACCAATGCTCCTGTTTGGCAATGGTGAGCAATAGTGAGGGTGTTCCACCCTGCCAGATAAGGAATGAAAATCAGTCTCTTAACCATTGTGCTGTGAGTAGGCTGGTGTGGGGCGGCATGCACTGAAGACTGACACACCTGGGGCACAAGGCAGCAGGGGAAAGATTACCTGTGAGGCGATTTCAAGAAGGACAGGATCTTCTAGCATGAAAGTGAATGTGTGCGCGTGGCTCCCAGTATTTTTCCTATTTCCTGTATCTGGTTTTGGTTGCCTATATGCTATTTCCTGTGTTTGCGAGTTGCAATGCGCTTACTGCTTTGTCTAATACCACTAAGCTTCTGTGGTGTCAGTTGCTGTGTTGTCACTACTTATCTGCAGGGGACCCTAGTGCTTGGGATGGATTGGAGCATTTTGCTGGAGAAACCGAAAAAGTAGAATGTTTAATATATATTTTAATAATTGATTACTTATTGTGAATTATTTTGGTAAAACACATTCATGGGTGTGTTCATGGGGTGTCCCACAGTGAAATTTTACTGGTTGTTGGTTGATTTAAAAAAAAAAAAAACCTGCTCTAGTGTATTAACACAAGTTGTTTATTCATTAGTTTTTTAGGTTTAAAAAAACGAAATTTTAATTCCGCTTGCTTTCAGGTTTAAATTTTTCTATTAAAGAAAGGCTGTAGTGTTCCATTTTATAGAGATATGAATGGAACAATATGTTGGTAAAGATATAAGAAACTGCAATGGAATTTAAACTGATTTTTTTTCCCTTGGAATGTTGAACCCGGCTTTTTTCTTAAGAAGGTTGTTTCAGTTTTACTCTAAAAGCCTATCTTAAATGATGTGGGGTTTAAGTGTCTTCATTTTATCAGGTCCCATGCATCTCCTCTGTAATGTTGGTGCATTTAGTTACCCTCATCTCCCCCAGTGTGCGGTCGCGCCTTGAACCAGCAGACCAGGGGTTAACCACGGACCACGACCGAAGAAAACACCAGATGGATAAGCAGAAATACCTGTCCATGGCCTGACTCCGTCCACCAACCCGACTCCACCCACAGATTCAAACCCTCCCACAAAATGGACTCCACTCCCTCCCTCACCAGTCTACAACAATGTAGAATGTGCGAGGGCACAGCAGTGATCTGTTAGTGATTCTGAACTCCCACAATGTTTGTTTGCCCTCTGTATTGTGCTACAGCCAGTGATCATCTTTCTGTGGTTGTTACTGCCACTGTTGGTATATATTTTTTGGCTCAGTCTGGTCCGACCTTTATAAATGTGATTATTAGCACACTGTGACGCTGAGTTTGACAGTCATTACACTGCTTTGTACGCTTGCCTCGTTCTAGATTTCCATTAAACTCATTTTCTAAATTCAAATGAATCGTATTGTTTTCAAATATCAACTGGATCATAACTGCAGTCCGATTTACTCTGGTAAAAAATCTGAAAATGCATTGGCCCCTGTCACCATCCACCCGGTTGCATCATCAAAAAGAAAACATCTGTTTGATTAAAAAAATATATTATTTAAATTGTTTTATACAGATGTCTTCTGACTTCAGACAGACAGTCCCAATGGTGAAAACCCAGGTTTCCCTGGATATGTGTGTGAGAGACACAAGGATGTGTCAGGGTCACTTAGTCGGCGCTGCGGGACAGAGCTGCCAGAGGGCTAACTGTCACAGAGTTAGTCTCACAGTGCTCTTACGTCTGTCTTCTGGCCCCTGCCCCAGCATGGTGAAAGTCGCCAAGAGTTATGACCATCGAACCTGTTTCATTGCAAAAGACTGTTGGCCAAGCTACGGGGCAACCCACTAATTTATCGGATATAGCCCTTTTAACAAATAAGCTGTCACAAGGTGCTGTAAAGAGATTTGTCCAGAGGGACCAAAAAAAGAACCATAAACATACAGCCAATGTTAAAAAGGGAAGGTGTGATTGGGGTCTAGTGACGGTTGAGTAGAATCACCAAGGTGATTAGAATAATAGAGGCCAAACAAGTATTTTTTTGGCTTCCAGACCTGAAAACAGTGAGTTTCGGGCAGGTCATTCCATAATTTTGGTGATGAGTAGCGGAAAGCTTTCCCACCAGCTCTGTCATAGCCAGTTGCTGAGGATTATAGTGGCTGACCAGATCTTCTATTAGCCAGGTCCTTAGTTAGAGTTAAAGGGGCCACCTTGAAATCTATACTGTATTTTATTGGTACACAGTGGAGTGATGCTAAAACAAGAGTGGAATGCTCGTATTTTTTTGACCATAGCTGCGGCATTGGAGGGTTATTGGAGTAATAGCTCAATGCAGTGGTTCTCAAACCTGTCCTGGAGGACCACCTGCCCAGCGGGTTTTTATTCCAACCAAACTCTCAATTGCTTGATTAGAGCCTCAGTTGGAAATTGTGGGTCAATTACATAATTAAGAGCTCGGTTGTAACGAAAACCAGCAGTACAGGTGGTCCTCCAAGACAGGTTTGAGAACCACTGGCTTAAAGTATGAATTTTTCAGCATCCTTAAATGAGAGACTTTTAGCCATTTATGCGTTAGTAGAAAGGCACCCAGGAGATCATGTTTTTATGTTTGCCTCAGAGGATAGTTTGGAGTGAATGGTCACGCCACGGTTTTCAGAAACAGGTTTTAGATTGATAGCATACCCATTTATGAGGATATCTGTCAGGTCGTAAAACAGTGAATTTGGCTTTAAGAAATTTTAAAATAAACATTGACTTTGTTTCCGTCTTTAGTTTTTGTAACATATTCAATAAAATTATTTGATCAAGCATGTCAAAATGCAAAGAGCTGCCATACCAAGCGTCTGTGGGAGAAGGACTGTCCTGTAGTTGCTTTTTCCATCGCGTTTCGGTCTCCGTCATCGACGTACACTCCGACCCGGCTAACTGCTCCCTACTGAAATTTGTGTCGCAGTGTTGTCAGCCTGACAGCCTATCAGATCAATGCAAGAGTGAATGGAGCGAGGGATTCAGAGAACAGAAAGGCAAAACAGCAGAGGAACGAGAGAGAGCCCCACCTTCAGACCTCAAATCCAATAAAAAGGAAATGGTCACACAAAGGCCCTTCAGGTCTTGGAACTGACTGTTCGTATTGCAATGCACCCCTGAAGACCTTTTTAAACAAATAAAACAGTACTGATGTGAAAAATTGATAGTGGAAATGAAAAGAGAGAGGCCTTTTGTTGTGAAAAATACGCCATATGGCTGAAATCTTTGAAGAAGTGTAAAACATTGATTTTATCTCAGGTTTTTCTTTCCCTTGTCTTGTCTAACGGGACAGGCTTCCATCACTTCTACCAAAGCTCTTTTAACTAACTGGGGAGTGTGTGTGTGTGTGTGTGTGTCTGTGTGTGTATGTTTGTGCGTGTGTGTGTGTGTGTGTGTGTGAGAGTGACTGTGTGTGTGTGTGTGTCTGTGTGTGTGTTTGTGCGTGTGTATGTTTGTGCGCGTGTGCGTGTGTGTGTGTGTGTGTTTGTGAGTGACTGTGTGTGAGTGTGTGTATGTGTGTGTATGTGTGTGTGTGTGAGTGTGCGTGTGTGAGAGTGACTGTCTGTGCGTGTGTATGTTTGTGCACGTGTGTGTATGTGTGTGAGTGTGTGTATGTGTGTGTGTGTGAGTGTGTGTGTGTGAGTGTGAGTGTGAGTGTGTGAGTGTGTGTGTGTGAGTATGTGTGAGTGTGTGAGTGTGAGTGTGTGTGAGTGTGTAAGTGTGTGTGTGTGTGTTTAGGGTTAAAAGGTCGCGACAGCAATCTCTTACATGTACTTATTGCACTTCATCAGTATGTGCAAGTTACAGGTTTGTTAGTGCAGTAAAAACTGTGACTGCAACCCTAACAGAAAAATGCGGAGAACATATTCGTAGAAAATATGTTCTATGAATATGTATATTTTTCATCGTCATATTGTGTTGCTTAAATGTATTTTCATATTTTTTGATATTTACGATACGTTTATGTAGCATATATTAAAGGACAGTCAGTGCCAAATTGAGTTTTCTGAACATGGAGGATCCACTCTCCCCCATAAGCTAAGGCCCTGCACCCTCTCCACACTCTCACCGTGCGGTGCTTTTCTTTTCTTTCCTGAGAGACAGATGTCACGGACTGCACTGGCCCATTAGTTACTTTACTAACACAATCTCGTCTTTTTTCCATGTCAGTGGAATCCCAGGGAGAAATGATGCCTAGGCCGAGCATCTGGGACTTCCACTCCGGCTTCCTCTCTGGTGCGCATTCGGATCGGATCGGATCGGATCGGATCGGATCGTTCGTTTCTGTATGAAGACCAGAGTCGTTTCCCTGCTGGTGGCTCGCAGTTCCTAGGTAGAGTGTGGATTGTCACCTCAGTGAACGTTGTAGTTTCACGTCCGAAAAGTGGGTCAGAGTTCCATCCGCGACTTCTGGTAGCTACCCTTTCCCGGTCACTCAAGAGCTGGTAATTCTGTACCTTGGAATGACAACCTTTCTGAACGGCAGAGGGGGAGGGGCACTGAGTTCTTCCTCTGGGCATTATGAGCTGGGGAAGAACTGTTGAGTGAGACCTCATTGTCCGCTGGGAAATGAAAAGCAAACATTGGTCTGGACTTCGCAGGGCGGCATTACATGAACTCAGAACCTCTATCTCCGGCTCTGTTTCTCATTCCCCCTTCACTCTCTCTTGCTGTTTGTCTCGCTCTCTATCTCTCCCCCTCTCATGTCTCTCACTGAGCATGTAGGCCAGAGAAGAAACCAAAGAGCAACTCGGGTTGTTTTGTCACTTTTGCTCACCTTTAAGTTTTTTCTCTACCTTTGTTGTCACAATATTAATGCAAATGTCTGTGAGCAGTAGACGAATCTGAAAAGTAGGAGCAGAGACAAGTCCATTAGCTGCTCAGGCGGACAGCATTAAGTGGAACGAAGACTAAGCCCTTTAAGTGCAGTCGGGTGAAACAGTTTCGTCGGATTGTCTGGCAGGACTCGGACTTTTACATCGCTGCAGACTCCACAGAGATAATTAACGTCTGCGCTTGGCCTTCTGAGACATGGTGTATGAAGAAACCGCTTACCAACAACAGGCGCATGCGGAACCCCCGAATGTGCTCACGGGCTGCAGCCTCATTAGGCTCGTTGATGCGGCCTAGCTCCACCAAAATCTGCGAGGACAGCTTGAGGAACACAGTTTAAACACCGCCAGAAACTGTTACGGTATGATTAAACTTTCTACCAAGACTTTTCTTTGTGAAATGTCACCTGTCATTATTTTTATGCATTCAGTTTTTACCCAATGATGTTTTCAAAGGATACATTTAGTATTTAATATTATATATATATTATATTTTGAAGATTAGGACTCAATCTACCTGATGTAAAAATCACTTATTTGCTTAGTTTAGACACTTTTACCCCTAGTGACTTTAAACCACAGTCATTTGTACTTCTGGATACTTGCAGAAGCAATTCAGGTTATGTCCTGGGATTTGCGCCTGAAACCAACGTGTAACACGTTCACTATCTGAGCCATGCCACCCGCTGGTTTGGCAGGTCTGTCTGGATGCACGCCAGCTGCCCGAGCTGAGTAATATCCCAGACCTTTCAGAATGACAGTCATGGCTTCTTTAAGAGATGGTTCAGGTTCCTTTCCAGGACTCCGCTGTATCTTCATTTTTGAACCTTTCTTTTTTGACTTTTTTGTAAGCCACAATGTCATTACAAACCGCTAGCTCTCTAACCTTTCAAGGATATTTCTCTAAGAAACATAATCTAACATGATTTTATTAACCCCAACAGTACCCATATTTTATTTTGAAAAGCATGCCATTAAATTCGAATCTGCGTGCCCAGAACACCCATTGTTTTAGTGGTAGCTTTTGTGACATAAATATTCAGGAAATCAGAAAATAAAGACTCAAAAGAAGCGGTGGGCTTCGTGCCCCTGGTTTGAGTGACACCTCAGGTTTTTCTGGTGCTTTGTCAAAGCTGGGGGATGTGGGTAATTCCAGAGACCACAACAGTGCCCCTCCATTAAATGGCCACGGATCCAAACCAAGCTGTTGTCTAAAACTTGGTAAAACGCGGTAAAACTTGAGCTGCCCGTTACCAGGGGAGGAAGAACTGCAGGCAGGGTGGGATGGGGAGGGAACAGGGGTAGAGCAAAGTATTGTTTCAAATGGCGTCCATGGAACATGGAAAGTGAAGGGTTAAGGGTCCGTTGAAAAATAGTGGCAAAAATAAACCCTGATGATTCTCAGCTGTCTGCGAGCGACCTGATTGTGTCAGATGTCAGTGGGAATCATATCAAGTCAATCGGTCGCACCTCCCTCAATGTGTGCTCAGAGAACCCGTGTGAAAGAGCAGTGGAACCCAAGGTGTGTTGGCAAAACCGGCTCTCGGCCCCAAAGCGGCGTGCCCCTTGGGGGAGAGGGGGCGGATTAAACAAGCACCCTACGTCACGGACACTTTCGTACTGCCTGTGTTCAGATGAGTTCACACGTGTTCCGCGTGTGTATTTCAACAGGCTTCTCTATACCGACCCCCCAACAAGGGGGATGGTCTCAGGGGTCTCAGTGCATCCTTAGCGCTGCCTATAGCGGAAGGCTTTCAGATGAAGTGTGTTTCAACAGGCTTCTCTATACCGACCCCCCAACAAGGGGGATGGTCTCAGGGGTCTCAGTGCATCCTTAGCGCTGCC
>JAOVYW010028250.1:17034-30253 GCA_025775045.1 Hiodon tergisus
GGTGCTTAGTTCACACCAGACCTTGTTCCCACCTATTTGAGGCCGACCACCCTGCGGTGCTTAGTTCACACCAGACCGTGGCTCCCCAGCCAAAGCAAGACAGCACAGGGTCATGTTTATGGGATGGGGTTTATTGAGAGGGGCTGGTTGCACTGGTGGTCCACAGGACATTGTTCCAAACCAGGCCTAAAGGCACATTTTAGAACCTTCTTAAAATTCCATCTTCAAAGGGAGCTGTCACGGTTCACCTTTACCTTCTGTTACTCCATCACGTTTTTTAAATCAGCTAATTAATCAATTAACATTCCACTGACTCATGTGCACTTTTGTTCATTCTTTGTTTTCATTCACCCTGCACCTCTCAACTTGGTTTCTGTTTTCCTTATAACCCTGTCACAAAGATTTTATCATGGGGAGTCATTGTTCTTGTTTTCATGCACATGGTTCCATGTGTCATTAAAAGATCATGTTTAGATTGGACTTTGACTAAGTCTCGAAAGCCGCGTCTGGCCGGGACTTGGTCCGCGTGGGAGCTGCGCTTGGGTTCATCCCTGCTCTGGTGCCCCGCGCCTCATGACAGGAGCATGTTATTGCTGATGGTTTGAGATTATTCTTACCTGGCATCTTCACCTGTTGACTCTGAATGGAGGAAAGAAAGGCTATAGGATATAAAGAGGAAAAATTCTACATTGACAAATTTCTTATTTTGGTCATCAAGGAAAAGCTTTTTTGAAACAACAGCAAAACTAAACTGCAGCTCGACCCTGCTTAGAAGTTCTCTGAGGCTACATAAAAGTGCTTTCGGGCTGTAATGCTAAGTATCTTAGCAGTTAATGGTATATTTCTGTGTTAAGTTCAATGGAGTTAAACAGTTTACAAATACTCTGGGTAAGAGTGAAGAAATCTACTATTTCCAATGTCATCCCTTTCCCTCCCACAATTCCTTCAATCAGCAATGAAGCGATGTGCCTGATAATGGCACCTTATCGGTTAAAACAAAGTGATTCAGATCTAATCAGAATGTTTGGAGTAATCTTCATTTTTCGGGGGCTTTAAGGTAGGATGATTGAGATGAACTGATTCAGGTGCCGTGCTGACATTTAATAGCGGTTTTTGTTAGATTAACTTTAAAACCCCCCCAAAAAATCTTGTAAATGTGCACGTTTTGGTGCACGTGACTAATTGTTTTAGTTAAGCCGCGTTTTGCTTCTGGTGCTTAGGCTCATAATCAGCTCACCTTTATTGTATTTGTGCAGCATATAAGTGGACATTGGTAACAGCCATTTGGAGATTTCTGACACAATCTTTGACTTGCACCAGAAATAGCCTTTTAATTTCAGGTTAGATAAAAATGCTCTGCATTTTCCCCAGCAGACTCCCGTAATCAATCACACTGTTCAGGCAATCAATCCAGAGAAATGATCATATATCGGCATACTTGATCAAGTATGTCGCCGTGTTTTTGAATTTCAGGGGCTTTTTTAAAAAGTGGAGGTTTTCAAAAATTTTCAATTCACTGAAAAAAAAAACAATATGCCGTTTTGTGCTCACTGGAGACATTTAGACATGTATGTTTTGAGATGATATATGACCATGCTGTGGAATTTATTCAAAAGCAATTAGTGTGTGTGTGTGTGTGTGTGTGTGAGAGAGAGAGAGAGGTTACATGGCTGTGTGTGTGTGTGTGTGTGTGTGTGTGTG
The DNA here is from genome assembly GCA_025775045.1 of Hiodon tergisus. Taxonomy (NCBI): domain Eukaryota; kingdom Metazoa; phylum Chordata; class Actinopteri; order Hiodontiformes; family Hiodontidae; genus Hiodon; species Hiodon tergisus. Next base: position 18,736 of record JAOVYW010028250.1, read on the forward strand.
TGTGAGAGAGAGAGAGAGGTTACATGGCTGTGTGTGTGTATGAGAGAGCGGTTCAGTGGCAGTGTGTGAGTTTGAGTGTGTGCGTGTGTGGGGGGTGGGGGGTAGGGGGCACACAGGAGCTTTGTGGATTTTAAAAATGATTGCCAAAAATTCCTGAGGAATAGTATGGAAGACTGGGTTTAAAAAATGGCTTTTTTTCTTTGAGGAGTCTGCCAAGTCGCTTGAGAAACCCCTATTGATTCAGCCATTTTCCCAGAGAATAGAGTAAGGCTAAAAGTGAGGATCAAAATTAAAGTTTAGGTGAGGGTTAGGCTTAGGTTTGAGGTTAACGGCATTATAACACAAAATCAGGATCAATCCCAAATGAGTTTTTATTTTGTCATGCAGTACGGGTAACATTCAGAACGGCAGACAATAATTTTTCAACATTTTTCACAAAGAGAAGGTCACATTCCAGGAACAATAAGCCCCCTTAATATTTACTAAACGTATTACTCTCCAAACTGATATAACAAACACTCTGTATCAAATTACTCACGGCCAACAGGAAATGAAAAGTGACAAGGTGGCTACAGAGACCAGATATGAATAACGTGCTTCATTGTTAGGAGCGTAATATGGGTGGCAATAACACAGAGATGCAGCCCAGCCAATTCTAAATGAGCTGGGCCCGACGGCGTCCGCCAGCGGAGAAACGCCAATGATGCGGGAACTTCAAGTGAAAGCATTTTTTTTCATAATAGGCTTCCATTTTGGACAGGTATCTAGTTCCACACCCCAGGCTTTTAACACCCATTAATACATCAGTTGTGTCTAAGCTGTGGATACATTTCGCTGGAAGAGTACAGCCAGTTGAGTTGGGGGGGGGAAGATGTAAGGGTCCTTTCAACTGACAGGTGCTTTTAAGAAACACTCAATTTATTTTTTAAAGGATACTTTACCATGTAGGAAAGTTCTTTTGTTATGCACGGCTGGATCATTGGAGGGCAAGTGCGTAATGGTGTGGGTGTCCGTGTGAGTGCCTGTTTTTCTTCTTCTTTCCGTTTCCCGCTGAAGAAATTAATTAGCACTCCGACGTCACTGGTACCATCTTGGAGGCCTTTGGTTGTATCTCGGGGAGTATTATAGTATTACACCGGGTGCGATGCCTTAAGCTTTCCTGTTCAGCAATAAATGATCACTGCCGGTCCTAATCCACTAAGTGCATGTTAGCAGTCCGAGAGGAAATAATACTGACCTGAAATCCCTGGATGTCTTGTGGCCCCCTAACCCCTTCAGTAACAAAGCCTGCATGGCCATTGAGTAGCAAGGCACAGGCTCGCCCTGAAGCCTTGCTTACGCTGAAGCTTTTCGGCATCCAGGCACAGTCAAGTTCATCACTGCCTGTGCATGTAGACATTCCGGTCAGGTCGGTGGGGACCAATCGGAAGGCCAAAATAATTGAGTGAACAGTGCAACAGAGCCCCGCATAACGGACGGAAGAGCCTGCTGGGCCTAATTAGGAGACATTGGTGGCCAAGTTGCCGCTCATCTCCAGTCACGGCAATGCTAACAGACATGCACAGTGTGTAAACGTAGGACCGCATGATGCCTGTTAATCGCCATTAATTTGATGTTTGCCCGAAATGAATTCCAGCATGAGGTGCCATTCAGTAACACACCAGTAGTTTTTTTCTGTTCTTTTTAAAGTTCTGGTAAAGTAATTAAAATAGCCACATACAGAGCAGCTTTAATTCCTGCTGGTTCCCGCTAAACATGAAACACCATTGAGTTCAACGTGACGTGCTGGCCCTGCGCTGAATCTGTAATCTCAATGAAAAATCGTCCCCATATGCTGGGTCATCATCTCCCATTTAAGGCTCTGAAAAATAAATACTTTCAAATGGGATTTAAAAAGTACCTGCGGAAGTATGTACCAAGATGCCAGATTTTCAGAGTTCCTGAAAGAAAACTGCTTAGCCTTATTTTGATGATTTATGCACAAGATCATGCATGATTACCTCATTTTAAAGCAAGCCGGAAGTCATGGGGAATTTTCTCAACTCAATGCTTCCCTGATGTGGTTTTAAGCTAAAAATAAGTTTTTTAAGCAACACAGCAATCAGAGCACCTTTCAGTGAAGGTATGCTTCAAAGGATTAGACATTGCTGAAACAAAATGTCCATTCAGCTGAAAGGGCAAACCAAAGATGTTTCCTTGTGTCGCTGAAAGTGGATTAAGAGCAACCCTAAGTGAAATGCTTTTTGGTTTGTTTATCGGGATTGAATGGACAATAAAAACAATTTGAGATTTTTTTTCTTTCTCGTTTTGTGTGTGTGTGCGTATCTGTGTGTGTGAGAGCGTGTGTGTATGTTTGTGTGTGTGTGCGTATCTGTGTGTGTGAGAGCGTGTGTGTGTGTTTGTGTGTGTCCCGTATGAATGTCATTGAGCTTTAAAATAAGGCTGGTGAAAGTATCGTGCAATGCTCTGACACACAGCCTCAGCACCCAAAGAGCAGGATGTCACCCCATCACTTCTTCTAGCGTGCCGATGGAGTGCGTGCAAGTTGAAATTACTGGAACTGACCCCCACGGAGAGAGCTTGGAGACTTAGACAAATGAACATTCTCTATTTAACCATCAGATGTCAGCATCTAGCTGGCAGGAGCCGCTGGGAGGATCTCATCCCTTGTCGGTGCTTTTGAGTAATTGTGGGTGGGGGGATGTTGTGTGATGCAAATATGGAGGTTCTTGCATTGCTGGGTGAAAGAGTAAATTAACCAGCGGAAGACTCTGCTTTTCTCCGAAGCAGGATCTCAGCTCACAGAGGCTCACACACTCTTTTTCTCTGGATGTTTGTTAGTTCATGGAGAGGAGCCCTACATGAGAACAAACAAGAGGGTAATAAGATTTTCCTTTCATGCTTTCCAGCGGTTGGCCAAGAAACGGCACTCCTCTGCTTCTAGAGAATTGTGCCCGACATGCAAAGATCCTGTTATAGCCATGTCAGGAACCCTGAAATGTCCTGAGGGGTTGATGTCATTGGTTTTGCTGGTGATGGATGATCATATCTTGGTATGAGCACATGTATTAAAAGTTCTCAGCTCTTCAAGTAATTCTTTTATGTCCTTGATAAGTATGTATTATCGTCTCAAGGCTACATATTCCTTATCTCTGGCGACCTCCAAGGTCATGCATAAATCACTAGTCGCAAAGAAAGAAATTAGCTGCTGAGAAATCTCCTCACAGATCTGAAAATTATGAACCCACTCTGCTTTGACATTGTAACCCGATACGAATCCGTTTACATTCCACGGAGAGAGAAGAAAAGGATATACCGTTGTAAAGATCAGCATTTGAAAATACTCTGTTGAAATGTAGCACAAAATTGCTAATCTGCTGCAAAGGGTCCAGTGGAGAATGGTGATTATGGAAAGATGTGCCGGAACTTGTTTCCCCTTGGAACAGCAGTACCTTCAAGGTCAGCTGCACAGTCTCATGCTACTAGCTGTGGTGAACAGCCGTGAGTGCTGTTTGTCATCAAAGTAAAATTGATAAACCGTTAACTACAGCAAAATCAACCAAATCAGTACGTGCGACACAAAGGACCGGACGAAATCAAATCCCAGTTGTGCACGTGATAATGAAATTTCATTCGATAATGACATTTATTAGTTTTAATGAAACTTTTCTCAGTCCATGAATGGGGTGAACACAGCTTTCACTTGTTTTTAAAAGCAAACATAGGAAGTGCAGAAGACAGCAGCTGTTGACCAATCACGTAAACAGGACCCGGAGAAAGGCGTGTCTTCTCTTAAATCCTCGTTATTTGTAGTTATGTTACTCTTGCTGACAAGGTTTTTTCTTTTACTCTCTGTGGGTAAAGTAGGGTAACGTCTTCTTATAAATGTTTTTTGCGCTGGTTTTTTTTTGTGGTCAATGAGCTGTCTTGTGGTGTTCAGAAGCTTATTAGCGTGAATCTGGTTTGTTGTTTGGTTTTTCTCAATGTTGTACTCATTGAAGCATGGCTTTTCGGCAACTTTGAAGTTGACAATAAAAACAGGCCCAGCGGAAGGCTTGTGAGTTAATACCCATGATCCTCAGTCTTCAGTTTGGTTGGGTGATAAAAGTCCACTCCCAACCTTACACCACAGGAACTGTTTTAAAGACAAAAAACGGCTGTATTTGGTCCTGCGTTATTTGAAAGGGAAACTTTTTACGACCTTTATGCAAAAAGCAGTCACCCCAACACTAGGAACATGGGAAAATGGGAACGTGGAAATTCGTTTTTTCTTTTTCCGGTATATGATAAACTGTGACTACACTTTAGACTTATTATTTCACAAAAGCAATAACAGTGTAATCTGCTGAGGTCCTCTGAGTTGGCACTGGTCTATTACTGCTATTGATCAGCAATTTATTTAATATTTTAATGACTAGACAAAGAAATAATAGGGATTAAGAAATACCCAGCTAGATAAGGAACAGTTTTAATGTCTTCTACTCATGAAAATAAAAATATATGAAATATCATTATGTACAGTGCAATTTGAAGATTAGAAATGTTTTATTACAAGTTTATGTGTAATTAACCGACAACATTTGACTTTATTATACTTTTATATACGTTAGTAGCAAGTAGTTATTCCTTTTTATAACATATACTATTACAACCCAGCATACGAAGTTGGAAACTGCACCGATATAGAATCGTGAACCTTCGGCAATCGTGACGCTGGGGTTGCTGAATCAACAGGATTGGCGGAGACAAGTCATACTCTCTCACCCAGCCTGTTTGTTGGGGCAGGATTGGAGGAGATCAGTCGTACTCTCTCACCCAGCCTGTTTGTTGGGGCAGGATTGGAGGAGATCAGTCGTACTTCCTCACCCTCACAGTGTGGCGGGATAATTTGTAGCAAAGAGATGAGATGAGTTTGATGAAGTTGAGATTTTAAATTAAAGACAAAACACAAACAAATGATTGCCGATTACAAATGTACTCCAAAAATATTTGACTTTTTCATGAAGTAGTATGAAGGCATTATTTAGCACGGGGAACCCATCCCTCTGGTGGACTCCTTTACCGTCTCCCTCCCTGCTTCACCATGACGACCCTCTCTGGTGGAGCCTGTCTTCAGCACTGTTTGGCTCTCCGCTGGCCACAGACAGACATGATGGATGCTCAAAGAACTGACCCCATGACCACTCAACCACAGCAGACAACAACGTGGATAAAGTTCTCTGCCAGGCGTAATATTGATTTCATGTTCGGTGCACTTTGGAAGTCTGTGCTTTTTGGGAGGGAAAAAAAGAACAAGGAAACACAAAACAGAAATGTATTTATTAATGCAGAATGTTTTTGCATTGTTACTAAGGAGACAACATGCAGACCTTTGAGTTTTGGAGTCTTAGCCAACAGTTCGAAGAAGACGGGATAGACTCCCACACACAACTGTTCCTGTGTGAAAACGCTGGGAGGCAGATGCACTGTAGGAGAAGGCAAATGGAAAATGACCCGACACTTTCATCTGTAAATCTTTCTCAAGGCTTAATGGCCTTTAAGTCTTCTCTATTTTTTTTTAAATTGGAGTGAAACGAGAATTTAAACTAGGGCTCGTCTGCAACGGGCATGGACTATTGATTTTTCCCAGTTCTAGAATATATTATTTTATTTTTTTCATTATTATGTTGCTTGGAATAGGCTCTTATTCAAAAAAATCATAAAATTTAACGCATTACCTTATATATTACAATAGTACATCGCAGATAATATATTGCATTTCAAAATACATATATTACATTAAATTACATTGCGTTATATTACTTTAGGTTGGCACCTTTCTCTGCTTTAAAACTTAGATGTTATCCTTGACCTTTTGGTTGTATTTCCATTTATTTGCCCAGAATCCCCCACTGCAGCTGTTTACTTAACTAGATATTTATCTGATTTATACAACTGCATCATTGACTATATCATAATGACGCTAGTTTCCTTCATTCCGTCTTTACTACATGAGAAAGTAATGCATGTTGAAAACCAACCCGAAAGGTGAACTATTCAAGCTGGACAGATTTTTCTGCAACATTGTCATCCTGAACATTGCTTGATTTTAGACTTTTTTTAAATTGATAAATAATTGAATCTTGTCACCACTCTAGAATCTAGTTTCCCAGCTTCCTATCTGAACACGGACTCATACTGCTTCATGATGATGCTGCCATCGGGAGTCTCTGGGACTGCAGTGGATTCCCTTTTATTTTTCAGGGTCATCACCAAGCTCATTTATCATGGTCCAGTGTCTGTCCAACTGCTCCAAACCTCCACCGCCTCCCCGTGGAGTGGAGAGGGCACGGGTACGACAGTACCACACGGGTTCCCAGCCAGTTAAGAAGCAGATGCCCCCAACAGAGGGGTTGCAGTGAGAGCTGTGTCACGTGAGTGATTTGGGATTCTTCAACTCGTTCCAACTCATCTCAACTCGGTCCTCCGAAATATTCATGGCCATATTCACGGTCACTGTCCCATTCAGCTAGCTCAATGATACCGACTGGTTGGAACTCCAGAAGTGATAAATAAACTATGGCGGGCCATTGGGGTCGTTTTGAAAACACTGGGGACGTTACCATTTACAAGCTTACAAAATAAGTCTTGGGTGCAGAGTAAATCTCTGAAGGGTGTCTGCCTTTGGATGCTCCCACACACACACACACTAAGGACTGCTGTCACACATTGCTGTTAACATGCAAGGCGAAGGAGTTTTTGTTTCCCCCTCCAGGTTTTATTCCAGCGCTTTCAAATAATGGATTCATTCTTCTGGTGATCACTATTGGGCTGTGGTATGCAGTGGTATGCAGTGGTATGCAGTGGTATGCAGTGGTATGCAGTGGTATGCAGTGGTATGCATCTGCTATCATGGGGAACAATCTAATGCCTAGGAAGAGTTTTACACATTTGATTTACATGTATCGATTCCTGCAGCAGAGGCTATTACTCATATGGATGGCTGACCCTTTCCCCCCCTCCACTGTTGGAGCCAGCCATCCACAAGCAGACTGTCAATTTCAAAAGAGCTGCCATGCCTTTGAGAGTTGACATCGAGCCCATAGAAAATGAGGGACGTTGAATCTGGTCCGTGCAGTACTTCGAGTTTCAGTTTCTCTGCTTTTTTTTCCAGAATCCATCATCACTGGAACGCACGGCGATTTGTGCAATTAGATCATTTTCTCTTCCAAGCCTCACCCTTCGCAGATAATTTACGTCGAGGTTGCTGTTGTGCCAATATATAAATAAAATACTTTCATGGCAATCTGAACTGAATGGCCTCTTTAAACTCTAAAGTGATTTCAGCGCATTACTTTAGAAAATATAATACATGGCGAACAATTGCTCTTCTAGTCTGCCGGAGGAATGAAACCATATGTTTTCTGACCTGCTGCGCTCAGATGTCATCCGTTTTTTTTTCTTTCACAGACTGATTTATTTCCAACATTGCTCTAATAAGTGAGTTCTAGTTCTCCTACTTCATTACTTTCTTCTGGTGCAGTGGTTTGAGTAACAGTAGGCTCTCACGGGAGAAGGGAATCATTAATTCTTAAAACATAGTACTAAGTGAGAGACTTCAGAAGGTGAACCTTCAAGCAGTTTTTTTTATTTATCTAGGTCTTGTTTCCGCAGCTTCGTTTCCGAAACCCCGTTTTTCATTGTTAGCCAAAACTGGGAGAAACGTATAAATTTGTAATTTTAAATTTGCTTTACATGTGCTTTAACTTGCTCGATATGTCGCTATAAAGAACCATTGCACCGAAAGTGAGACGTATATTTTAGCCGCCTCCACAGAAATGCAACGAGCACCACAAAGGCCAGATGAAAGGTAAACATTAATCTCTACCATATGATCAATTAACCATAATACATTCATCTTTGTAACATGGACAATCTCTCCCACAGCGTGTGTTCGACTCACAGCTCTTAAAATGTTCAATAATGCCAAACCAATTAAGGCCAATTTTAATTGAATTGAAAAGCAGCATGAATAGATTCATGACACACTCCACGTGAAACTGCACGCAAAGATCGAGTTCAATGGAAGAAGTTCAGAATGGAATTTCCTACATCTGTATTTTAGTAAAAGCTCTGGGTTATTTATGATTATGGAACTATAACCAAATAGAATGATTTGTGTGGGTTATCAAAAGGCACTTAAAGAATATATTTGTAAGTTGATGTAAGGCATAAAAAGAACTCACTGCCTTTAAAGCAGTATAGCATGTCACTAACGTTACTTAAGTGTAGAGCAATGATTGCAGTTATAATCATTATAGACTTAATTTGAAACATTCAATACATTGACATTAGTCATATTGTTTTTTCAAGATCTTTTTGTGTATCACATAGTTTGTTTCAATGTATTTCTTTTTTTTAAATGACAGTTGTCTCTATGAACAGAATAACCAGAATTAATCAGAATATTTCAGGCAGAAGTAAATGTTTGGACTACGTTTATAAAATGTTTGTTCTACTTATATTTTTCCTACACGTACCTGTAGCCACAAGCACCTATTTTAGTTATACATTTTAAAAATAAACAATTTAGATGAAATGTTAAGTGAAAATAAAGTTTATCAGCAGGTCTCTGAGCTGTGCCTGTTTTGGGTTTCTCCAAGCGTGTCTTTACCCTTGTCCTTTACAAGGGTGTCACTGTAGCCATCTCTACCTTCAGGTCTTTTTCTGTCTCCTGTGTCTCCTCTTTGCATGCATCCATCTTGTTTTTTCGTACAAAGCTCCTTTTATCCCAGTTCTGTCTGTTGCCCACCTGTAGGCTCTGCTTTCCATCACTGGGCCGGTGGGGAGAAGCCCACAGCCTGGGCCCGCTCCACGGTGGCTTTGATCACCCACGTGACCGGGGGGAGCAGTGGGCTCACACAGGGGGGCTCAGGAGGCCTGGTTGTGGGGCTGGGTAGTCACAGTGATGTCCCAATGCTGGAGCGCACACTTGAGTGCTCGTTTATTCATCCGCTCCGTGTGTTGTGACCTGCAGTGCAGTAAACGGCACACGTCGAAGGAACCAAACAAAACAAAACTGTGGTCTGCTAGCTCAATGGGGACCAGACGACAGAGATTTATGTCATTTGTATATTTTCACTGAAGGGAATTGACGGATGAGTTGCTTTGGCCCGCTGTCGCACAAACAAAGCCTAAGGAGAGCAACATGACACCACATTAGCTCTTCACGATCCCGTTGCTTTAGTAAAAAATGCGGAATTTCAAAAAGAGAAAATCTCATCTCCATCCCCTCAACACTGGTATATTGCATTATAATTGATAAATCGTTGCTAATTTCCAACACCAAGCATTTTTGTAGCATTTTTTTAATCTTGTGATTCCTAAAAACATTTGTTTATTCGCTGTTATGTGGAGGTAACCACTGTCACATTCCAGATGCTTATACTGATGTCACTTGCACTGTTATGAAAAGTACACGTTTTACCTATATGCACGTAGTTATCTCTGCCTTGTAACCTTGGGTACATTTAAAAAAAACTTTATGTATTTCCAAAACAAACACCAAGAGAAACCTCTTTAACGCAACACCTAAAGCTCGCCTGAACTTGTGATCCCATCCCAGTGGAGTGATATCTCCCTTTCCTGAACAGGTTCTGCAGTTGCAACCCCCCCCCAAAAAAAAAACCTCTGACCATTGTTCTTTTTCAGAAACTTCTCAGCTATTTCAAGTTGTGTATGTTTGTTCTTCAAGAGATACTCTCACATCCTGCTGGAGGCTTGAACCACCCTGGACATCTGATGAAGTGCTGCTCTGAATCAGTGAAACCACAAGGGCATTGGTCCTCAAAATTGACTTACAAGCAGGAGAAGCTTTTATTCTGTTTCTTGCATGCCAGGTTAAGAACACATGCCAAGGCAATTCGATTGTGTTTCTTCTGGAACTTTCCTAGTACACTAGCTGATTCAGCCATGAGAAGATATTGCCTATTTTTATATAAAACAAAAATTCCCAAGCAATTACTCAGTCTGAACATATTAGTCTCCGACAAAAACCTTCTATGTAGGCATATTTTTTACAAGGGCAAATGAACCTTTTACTTTTTTACAAAATCTAAACTTTTAAATAGCTCAAATGAGATTACTGTCTGCTTGTTTTATTAACTGCCCTCTACGTGGCAAAGAGCTAATAGTCACTTCTGAAGAATAATATATCGGTTGAGAATGGTATGCTGGAGGTATGTAAGACCAATCACTTTTTAAAGGCAGAGAATGCACGGTTCTTCTGACAGAAAATGTTTTATTTAGAGGTTGTATGGAGATGAATTTGGTGCTGAGTGGGTGGTTGTCTGTGTGTGTCTGGACATGTGATGGACTGCAGTCCCATCCTGGGTATACACAGCCTCTCACGCTAAGCCTGCCTGGTTCAGCTTTGGTGTCCAAAGAGTCTGACTTGGATAAGCAGTCTCAGAAAATGGCTGGATGACTGTTTAAAGGTTTTTAAAAGGGTTCCTTTCACCAACATTGTGATTACATGTCAGTGAGGACATGTTTTAGACAATTAAAAAGAAGATTTTCCTATTAAAAAGAATGTGCAATATGATTACAAGTGACAATAACTATAGCCCTACAGAGAAACATCTGTAAAGAGCTAATGAAAGAGAGCTTTTCTGTCACTTCTTACTATTTGAAGACCAAAGCTGAAAATATCAGTCACATGCGTTTCTACTTAATTTAACAAACGGCAGTAAAGGCTGCAGTACTGTCCTTTTTCCATTGTCATACTGACTTCCATTGTTTAGCTGGCTTTTTACAGTTCTGGTTATTGAATTCTGTTTGCAGGTCTGCTTGTCTTGGTGGTTTGGTGGTTTGGGTGCTTGTTATTCAAAGTGTCTTATGTGTGCATATACATAAAATATAAATTCACTTAAAAGATCTGGAAAAAGTCTGGAAAAATACACAAAGAAATGACCTGCCGTTTCTGTTTTGAGGTCTTTTTTGTTTATCTTTATTAAGTTTTAAGCAGGCTTTGGTGTATCACTACTATATTTAAACCGAGACCGAGTCTGTGATGGGAATTGTAAAAACAACTGCTGAAAATTTATCTGTGACTGTACAGCAGTCCAGGTGGTGTGGCTTTTCATGGTCACCTACCTTGGCAGTCACCTGATGTGTGTGGCAGCCTTCCCATTTTCATCTATATTATTGCACAATTAATAGCAGAAAAAAATCCTCCAATCTGTGCAGCAATCTGGGGGCTGGGAGAGCTGAAGAAGCTCAATCCCATTGGTTCCCCAGAGACACAGAATCACGTTGTCCCATTGGTTCCCCAGAGACACAGAATCACGTTGTCCCATTGGTTCCCCAGAGACACAGAATCACGTTGTCCCATTGGTTCCCCAGAGGCACAGAATCATGTTGTCCCATTGGTTCCCCAGAGACACAGAATCACGTTGTCCCATTGGTTCCCCAGAGACACAGAATCACGTTGTCCCATTGGTTCCCCAGAGACACAGAATCACGTTGTCCCATTGGTTCC
>JAOVYW010028270.1:5178-18724 GCA_025775045.1 Hiodon tergisus
CTACAGTGGCCTGATCTCAATCCCATCGAGAATTTTTAAATTGAAGTGTCATCCATCATACTTACCTGAAAAGGCCGGTGATTTTATTACAAAAAAAGAGACAACCAAAACCCACCACCCTTACAGGTTCCCCCTCAGGGGTTTGCCCAAACACAATAAACTAAAATAACAACAAAAAAAAGAACCACCGAAAAATAACCACCAAAAAGTGCTAAATGATCGACAGCAATTCAACTACGGTGTAGCGCGCCGACGTGCTTGGCTTGGAAATACTCAGCAAAACACTTCCGGGTTCTCCGGCTCTTTTGCCGGTGATTTATTTGATAAGAATGCAAGCAAACTAAAACACGCTTCAGGGATCCCCCTCATGGGTTCACCCCAAACAAAACAAACTAAAACAATTAAACAAACAGATAATGCCAGCATTCCCTTCGCCAGCACCAACTCATTTTCTATTTTATTCGTTTGCCTCCGTTTGCCTTTCCTTTAGTTCTCATCCCGGACGCCGGCTCCTATCCCGACTCCCATCCCGACTCCCAGCACCTACTGAGGGATCACAGGCTGTTAAATTATGTTCATAATTACCGCAATCCTCAGCCGGTGCTGGTGGGCATGCCTGGACCTCTCCTGAGGTCGTGTTCTTGAGATGGACGCGTGGCACATACAGGTTTCCTCAAAATCCGTTACTCATTCCGGACAAGAGTCATGTTCCAGATTGCATCCCCCGTACTCCGCATCCACTCTGTAGTTCGTGGAACGCTTTTCTTTCTCCCCTTTCTCCTCACTCCCACAATGCTTGTCTGCTGACCCCCAGCACCTACTGAGGGATGGCACCGTGTTAAAACATGTTTGTAATTACCTTGATCCTCAGCCGGTGCCGATGAGCATGCCCAGGCCCGGACTGGCTATAGGGCAGTCGTAGCAAATGCCTGTCCATTCAGAGGGGGCGGTCTTTGTCTGGAAACTGCAATTGATGATGATTGCAATAAATCATTGCACATTGCCCAAATTTGGGCCGGTGTGTTAATAAATGCCTAGCCCAATTTTTGTCCCTGTCCGTCATTGGGCGTGCCCGAACCTCTCCTGCACGTGTTCGCAATACGGGGCCGCGTGACACAACTCTACCAAAGATAATGTGTGGTGGTTGAATACTTATGCAAGCAACATATTTCTGTTAAAATGTTTTATTTGTCATACAAATATTTCCCATATAAAAAAAAAAAAACAATGTTATCGTACAATAACTGATGTTTAGTTGGCTATGTTGGTGTAGAGCAAAGCTCTGCTAAAATTAACTGCACTGCTCTGGAAACGGAATAAGCTCCAACACGAAACTAGTAGCACTGAAAACCATGATAACTATTTTCATCTGATGATTGAATTCATATTATATTTTTTAATTTAGCTATATAATCAAGCTACTAGACCCTGACGGTAGTCAAACACAACATGTGTTCCATCCAAGTTTCTTTGGTTTTTATAGGTTTTTATTTGTAAACTCCTACATTTCTTCTGAGGAATTATGGGAATAATAATTAAGAAATTTTTGGAACACCAATTTAAGTATGTAATTGAGTTGTTCTGTTTATATTTGTGCATTAGTTGTGCTTAAGGCTAAAAGTGTGCTAAACGGACTTGGTTTAATTGGCTAGCAATGTTACCTAAAAACTGGGGGGGGGGGGGATTCAGTTTGACTGGCACTATTTTGGGGTCCTCAACTACATACAAAGCTGTGGCAGGCTTGTAAGATGAGCCAATGCTTTGAGGATATCCCTTACTGTAATTCATGTTGTTGCAACCAAGGGAGAGCAATAATTCATTACTAATTATTCCTCTTTAGTTCCGTTATTTTGTGGGTGATAGCTGATGGGAAGTATTGTTAAGTTTATTAGAGATGATGAGAAGCAGACTTTAGAAACATGATAGAGGCGTCACAACCTGACCTCATGCAGCTGGTGGTTTCATCTAACATCACTTAACTGGATGGATGAAACGATAGTGTAGTACAATGCTATCAACAAAATCACCTGATTTAATATATGTATTTGATTTTTTTATTAATATATTGCATATATAATTAATATTTTAATTTTGATTATATTAAATATCAAAATCAATATTATGTTGACCTATGCCCATGGATTTAATCAAATGTGTTTTTGAATGAGTTCATTGTTCAATTAAAATAATATTTTATTTAATGAATGGCGTGATTTCACATATTTCTATGTAGTCATCATTGAATCATTGAAATCATTGAAATAGAACTATGCCCATGGATTTAATCCAAAATGTCAGCAGTTTCTAAGAGTAAGTTAGCCCTTGTTATCTGAAGAACTGTGAATCTTAAAACAGTAGCGTGCATTCCACTTGCTGAACCAAGCTGTCAATCAGCTCTCAACGCTACATCTGAGTTTCAAAGCGAGACAGTTTGTCACAATAGTGATTTTATTGGTACGCATACACAGTCAAAGCTGAACATCTGCTTAATTATTTTGTGAGGAAGAATACACTAATCAGAAGAAAGAAAAATGAGTGCTGAATTGGCCAAAAAGCAGAGAGCACTTTTGGTTTGGTTGTCTTTCTCTAAAGTCAATTAACTTCACATTGAACTACTGCCACAACAGTACCAACAAAGCAAATAAAGTAGAATAAATCAAATAAAGTCATACATTTTTATTGAATTTATTTATTTTTATTTATTGGGAAAAACCTCTGGGTCAGAAACATTTTATATTTACGTAAAATTATGTAGCATTGCGGTAAGTCTCTTTCATTGTTTGAATTGCTTGCCGAAATAAAAGGATGGATGCACTTTATTTGCCATGTCTGCGAGTTCGCTTTTTAAGCTCTGCATCTAGCGCACCAAAAACAACCGACCCGTTTGTTAGCAATCTCTCTTAACTCTCTCGTTTTCACCCCCCTTTTCTTTCTTAAACTCACGATTTCCTTTAACTCTCTTTTTCATTGTCTCTCGCTCCGTCATGCACACCTCACTCTCTGCTTTCTCCGTCACACTCCACACACACACGTCACCCCCCCTCCTTTTAACTCCTCTCGAGGGTGGAACCACCCACACCCCCTAAGGGGGGAACCACCACCTCAGTCACAGACAACCCCATTCATTCCTCAATCTCCCACATTCTGTCACCCCCTTACAAAAATAATTATCTCGCCTTTAGCAGGAAAGCAAACATCATCCCTGAACGTGGGGTAGCCCCTCCCACTCCCTCTGAATCCCAGGTCACTACAATAATATGAAGGATGGATGAATGCAGAAGGAAAATTTAAGAAGACATTCATATTTCTTTAAAATATTCAAACAATAAACCTCAAAATTATAAACACCCTTTAACTCCCAGTACAAAACCTGCAGCTCACTAGAAGTGGAAATTTGGTTTGTTTACCAGCTGGCAAAACAAATTAGCCTTAATACACCACCTGTGAGATAATCCTCCTTGCCACATCTTTGGGTTTTTCTGAAGGTCGTTCTTCAATGCCAGTATTAAATGGAAATGAGATGAAGACGATCACTTTGCATGAAATGTTTGTTCTGTCACATTTAATCATGATGGTTGGTGAAAAACCACACAGCTCATACAAAAAAAAGACTGTGTGATCTGAGGGTTTTTTTTAAAGGATGTCCTTAGCCTGGAAATGTGCAAAACTCAAGTTTTAAACTGCTTTTAAACAGCAATGTTAGCTTTTGGAGAGACTTGATTGTGAAAGAATGGGAGCAGTTAGATATTAATTTGAAACACAATAAAGTAATTAACACCATAGGGAATGGAAACCTAAAGCAATGATTGGGACATCTATGCTAGTATGGCAGTTCCCCCAAATGATTAAACTGTATGCTGTAATCCCAGAGATATGACAATGCTATACAAAATTTCAAACCAAAACTAATAGCAATAAACAAAGGATATAGGTGTAAGGTGTGATCCATGAAAGAGGAGACTATTTGTGGACAGTACTGAAGCGATATGTGGGGGTGGGAGGTATGGCCAGGATACACAGTATGTATTAGTTCATTTAGAAATACCATCCATACTGTATATTATAGTGGCTCAGTACTCAACAGGTTGAACCAGCTAACAGGTGGCCCAACTTGAACTCAACTTGAACTTGCTGGGAAGGTTGTTATTTTAAGTGTGCTGGGTGGTTTGTATTTTGATTGAAGCAACAGTTTCAAAGTTTTATTCATCCAAGTCACACACAAAATTAACCTGCCAAACATGCCCACATGACAAGTCTATAAAGAACTTGATCTATCAACTTGTGCAGTAGCTCAAGGTTTCATGCTTTTACATGGATTAAATGAAGGAAGTGATATATATTTGGTGGAGGAAATATCCGACGTTACCCAAAAAACGTGGTTGTAGTTGAAAAAGACAGCTAAAATTTTATACTATAGTTCATTTGCAGCGATATTACATTTACCACTTGGAATGGCGGATTAAAAATAGTTACAGAATTATGACAGGTAGGTGTCTCTGAGGAAATACTTACTTACCTAGTGAAACAGCTTTACCATCAACTAAGCATCACCAGCATTAAGACAACTGCACATCACCCTCAAACAGACAGCCTGTTTGAACAATTAAAACAAGCTGAGGTTGTCTCTGGGATTGTGAGAAATAACTCTGATTCTGATTACACAGCGTGAGCTTCTCCAAGCATCTACAAGCTTTTCACCGTTTGCCCTCCCAGTTTTTTTTTTTTGCAGCAGATCCAGTTTTGATGGTGTTAAAGGTATGGGGTCAGTGGGAGAACTGAGGAGGAAGCTAAAGATTATTGTGGACATCGAGGGTTCTGCACATGCATAGTTAATTGGAATGGCAGATTCACTTTGGAGGCATCTGTTGACTAGTTAAAGGGTAGAAATGAATAGAGCGACAGTCTATTGGCATCTCATTTGAAATGTTACACTCTTGATTGTGCAAATGACTGTGTTGTTTTGCTGTATTATAATGAATGATGGTTTTCTGTGACAGTTAATGGACAATGTTGTGTCCCAGTGGGAGCAGCCGTTTCTGTTTAAGGAGGCCTCATCTAGTGTGTGGAAGTTCTGAGTGGTGAACTGAGGAGCAGTTAGTGGTGTTTATCATTAGAGTGTGATCAGGAGAGTTCTGAGTGGTGAACTGAGGAGCAGTTAGTGGTGTTTATCATTATGATTAGAGTGTGATCAGGAGAGTTCTGAGTGGTGAACTGAGGACCAGTTAGTAGTGTTTTGTTTTGGTGTCTGATCAGGAAAAAGAGGAATTCAAACATATATAGCCCATCTGGAATTCACTCACTTGTAAGGGACTAAATATGCACTCTTTTTGACCCAATTGCTACTCTGCAGAGGTGCCATCATTACAACAGATTCTCCACCATTGCCCTCACCCCAACCTGAGGCGTGACAAAAGCTGTCACAAATACAGCTAAATAAATCTGCCAGGAGACCATCTGAAATGTGTAAAAATAACTTTGTAAAGTTTTAGACTACCTATTGGCATGGCCTTCGAAGGTTATTTACAATACAAATGCGTTGATTAAACACCTAAATTTGTAGAGGTATTTTCTATCATACATATCCTTTTTGAAATCAGGAAGTCTGTCCGTTTATGTCCATCTGAATTGTGATTTTTTTTTTTGGATGCCTTTCCATCAATAGACAGAAAGATAAACATCTATGTCTCTATATCTCCTGTTCCCCTGGCCAGGGCTTAATTCCAGCTGGAGCTTTCCAGAGCAGAGCTTAAAAAATTTCAAAGGCTGGCATAAAAACTCAACATATTTCCTCGTTTCATTAGTGATACAGTACAAATTTTTTTAAATATATTAATTCAATATATTTATATATGTATATATATATAATCACAATAAAACAAATTAAATTCAGAACATTAACATCATGCTTTTTGACTGTTTAGGTTTTTAACTTTTTCATGTGGCAGTTTTGACGACCACTTAACTGTAGCTCTGACTAGCTAACTTTTGTGGTGGACTGGTGGGTGAAGGGGGTGGGGCATATCCAATGAGAATGCGCCCAATTGGGTAATAAGGGAGTGGCCACCTGCACCTGGTCCATATTGTAAATTAGGGCGAGGTGCAGATAATAAAGACAAGTACCCAGTCTCAGAGCTGTGTGTGTGTGTGTCTGTGTCTGTGTGTGTGCACTGAGTGAGACTGAGTGTGGAGCAAGATTGGAGCTTGGTTTATTTTACATTTTTTAAAAGAGTGTGAAAATGCCATATTAGTGTTTCTGGGTTTGTGTTTTTGTGGGCAAAAGTTCCCATGGGAGAGAAGAACTCCCACACTTGCTAATTCTAGTCCATTAATTATTTTCAATGCACTAATGTTGCATTTAACATTCATTTAACTGATCTCAAGAGCAAAAAATGTAATGTGTAATGTGATTGGCTTCGGCTCCAGGAAAAAAAACTTTGAGAATTTAAGCTGGCCCAATCCCATATCACCACTTTAAAAGGAATAGTTTTGAGCTATTTAAATAACATGGCCGCATTTGCAGGCAACATGACAGCCACCAGCTGTAGCTATGAGACATCTCCTGGGATCTCAATTTCTGACATTGGGACTAAACTGGACATTCTGAGAAATAAATGGCAGAACAGATGATGAGTTCATCTTTAGAATCTGACTTTTTAAAACAGGAGGATCTCTACCTAGTACCTGGCTATTATTAAGTAGATGATCTCAACCTGGCACCTGGCTTTTATAAATTAGAGGATCTCCACCTGGCACCTGGTGTTTATAAAGTAGAGGGACTCCAACTTCACCTGGTGTCTTATAAAGTAGAAGGTCTCCACCTGGCACCTGTTTTTTATGAAGTAGAGAGCCTGGGGATCAGTGATTTTATCAGCAATTTTAACAGGGCAGTCCACAGCTATGTATTCTTAAACTACAGTTTTCATATAATCTCCCTAGACCACAGATCCCTATTTTCAGGGTTACAAGAAAATGAGAACAATACATATCAGAACTAGTGTTACTGAACCAAAACAGTTTTAGCACACCCCAAGCACAATTAATTTTTATTTTTTTGTGCAGAACTAAATAATTGCATGTTAATTTTCTAAGATTGATTTTCTGCTTATTTTATCTTTGGTTGTAAAATAAATTTACTCAGTCTAAACAATGCAGAGATAAGAAAGCTTAAATAAGTAATTATTTCACCACAGGGCTTAAATGAAAACTATTAAAACAGATCAACTTCAGAATAATTACAATATAGCCACTCATAATGGCTTTGACAGAGTCGAACCAACATCAAGGTTTTGTGTTTCAACAGGGGGCATATATTTTTGTATATTAATATAAATTATTTATATTCAATGTTGCAAAAGCATGTAAATCAAATAATTATAATGTTCCCTGGGAATTTGGTTAAATTAATAGGTAGTTGGAACAAACAACCTAGTAATTTAAATTAATTAAATTAAAATGATCTGTAGTTCCTTGAGTTTGTAACAATTGACGATTAAACCGTTAGCCAGTTAATGTAAACCAGCTTTCTTGACTACTCAGAACACCACTGCAATTTTACACAGTTAGTACAAATAAATTACTTCAGGTTCAGCAGGCATCGCATCCAACACAATTTATTTATATGTGATTTTGATAAACGGAGAATCCCCAATTGTTTTAGTTTTTTTTTCCCCAAGTTGGTATGACTGGTTATTCTAATGCATCTGGGCCCATCACTTGGAGTCCTGCGGCGCACGGGACAGTGAATAAGTGGTATGATTGCCCCCCCACCCGATCCAATCCCCTTCAAGCCACCCATCTCTTTACAGTCAGCCTGCATGAGAGAGCTGATTGGAGAACAGGTACATCCTACTCAACAGCACTACCAGCTTTCAGGCGCCTGGGAACACAGAAAGAGACGCTAGTTGCACTTAGCCAATTGTGTGCCACCGCATTGCTTTCCTGGTCACAATCAGCAAATGGTAGGAACTGGGCTAGAGTGGGTGAAATTCCAATCATAGGGCTCAGTCTGTGCACTGACCTTTACTAGCTGAGCCGCTCAGATGGTATTATTTCACACTTTTTCTGGAATATCCATCAACACTAGCATAGTAGCATATACTGGGGCTTAAGCTTATTCTTATGCTTTAAGAAGCCCAACAGGTACACACCTCTCAGTTAACTCAGTTATATGTATTCTCAGCCATTCACCTCTCAGGTATATGCATATCAGTAATACATATCTCAGTTATACACCGCTCAGTTTAATACCTCTCAGTTATGCATTATCTCAGTTTGTTACCAATCGTTAATTACATTCGTTTTGGACCATGACAGATTACTTTTGTAAGGCTGAAGGTAAATGTACTTTAATTTATTATCTAACACATTATATATGAACAGTACTGTGCAAACATCTTAGGCACATGTAAAAAAAATAGTAAAGTGAAGATACTTTCAAAAATAATTAAACTACAAAGGACGAAGTAAACAATAAAAAGCTCAAAATAAAATCAGCAGCTTTTGCCTATAATACTGCATCAATTATCTTAGGTGCACTGTCATGCAATTTTGTATGAAAATTGGCATGTAGATTGTCCTCAGTTCTTCTACAGACTTCTATTTTATAGAGACAGCTAGATATCAAGGCTGTTTTTGACCTTTTATGAGTATATGAGAAAATGCATGTATAATGAATTGCAGTGGTGCTTAGCTAGTTTTGGAACCTGGCAATACTTACCAACCCCCAGCATTAAGAGGTCGCTAACAAGCATCTCCTACCAGTTTGTAGTCTGGTAGTGACATCAAGAGGGATAATTATCGCCTCCTGTCCACACTGAACCTAACGTGCAGGCTTTGTATATCTGTTTATCTGTATATCTGTATATTTGTATATCTGTATTTCACAGAGTGTAAAAGAGATGGATAGCTTAAAGACCCTAAGGTTAGGGGAGGCAAGCCGTACATCCTTGCACCCCCCTCCCTGTGTGTAGTGACAAGCCGAGATGCATTAACATAATGCTGATTCTAAATTAAAAAGAAATAAAACAAAGTTGCAGCCAGAATAAGGTTGCGGTAGGTTCCTAAGGGAGGGAAGTCTAATTAAATAAGTATCTACTGCTGGAATTGGTCCCACTAAACTTTAACCTACACTTTTATGAAGTGCAGACATGATGTAAGGGTAACCCTGTCTGTGGTATTAAATGGAGGTCAATGTCAACTGCTGTGGTTCTTTCCATGGTTCTGAACGGATGTGGTTAAGTCAGTGACACTATCCACAAACAGGTTAATCTAATGTCATGCTTCTGCACTAAGCTTGTGTAACCAGCTCCTGAAACCATATAAAATGCTGCCAGTGTTTGTACACTGGGGTTCAGTGTGTTTTTAAAATATGTTTTATGCAGATCTCTCAGGTAAATATTTTACCAGGGGTTCTTTAATCTCCTCATAAATACTGCTGAGATGTCACTTCGTCTCACTACAGGATGCTGAGGAATGGTTATATACCATAGAGATATATAGTAGGCTGATATGCTGTACTGGGGGGGAAATGTACTACACTGATAGCATTGCATTGGCTTACATTATTCGTGTTGAATGTACAAACGGGATTTCTTTGAAATAAATCAAGAAAACAAATAATGTAATAAACTTATATTCTTATATCAAAAGTCAGTATGTGGTTAACTAGTGCAATGATATTTGCTATGAATAATTATTAACCAGCATGAGTCTAAAAGTTAATACATTAGTATTATGTAATGAAGTGAACTGTTACAGAAATGTGTTATAGTTATATTGACTAATAAATAACAAAGTGCCACCTTAAAAACACAGTAAGTACACTTTGTCATGGTGCAAATCAATAACTGAAAGAGTTTAGAGCTGTAGGAATATTTTTGTCATCTCTCTGAATCCGAGGTGGTAATAATGATAATACATTTTATGGAATGGCAACGCCAGTGACAAAGTTAGCAAAACAATAATGACTCGTTTTACCTCTGCCAACTCAGTGAATTATAAAGTAAGCCAATGCCTGTGCATTTCACTGGATGACACCATATTTTCACATTTTATGTATCTGCAGTATAGAGGCGTGTACAGACTATGGCTCTGTGAAACAGACCTATTGCTGCCGTCAAAATTGCAACTCTTCAGAACTCTTTACTTGGACTGCAAAACTCCTTCTAGTGTTGGACTGCCAAACTCCTACACTTTCTATCTCTATGGTACACACCTATAGCATATTAAGCTTGTCGATATGGGTGTAATAGTTGCACAGAGATTCATGTTGATACGACGGAACTTCAAGCCTGATCCCTTGTTTCCACATGATGGGTTCTCTTCTTCAGGGGTTTCCAAGAGGTCTCCATGCTTGGCATGGTTCCTACCAGGTTTCATTACTTCTTGTATTCATGTTGAAATATGCATGCTATGAAATCACTCTATTGAGATGCTTTTGATGTATTTTGTCAGTTTTACAGTAATAATTTCCAATCTCTGTCATTTTAAAACACTGCTGTGAAAGGGCAAATCTATTTTGAGAATTATTTTATATTAATTTGTGTTTTCTCCTGCTTGCCGGCTGTCCACCTGCGGCCCTGTTCTTACACATGTTTATTTTCTCTGCGGTGTCCCATGTTTGCTCATATGAGTGTAAATGGTTGATCTAGCAGCTAGGGAAATTTTTTCTGGGGCGATTGGGAAGTGCTGACTCATTGAGCGATAAAGACTAGAAGTTATTCAGTATTTTTATATCTCGCTATAGGAATCCTTCTCTTTATCAAATTAACACTTTAAACTATTTTTACTCTAGTTCGAGAGAACTTGCACACGCACATTAAACTGCTTACCCCAACAACACTTGCACACTAAATCTTAAAAAACACAACATTGTGAAACTTGGGGAAAAAACTGCTGCATTTAATTAATTTTCAAACTTGCTTTTATTTCATTCCAAATCTCTTGACTCAATGCTAACCTCCCCTTGAAGATGAAGGTAAATCATGTTGCACAAACAAAAGCATGCATATTTACCATTGTTTCCTCTGAAGCTGCTGTGCTGTTGACTGTGCTGTCTGTTCTGCTGTAGTTCACCAGTCAACATTCGTTGATTGACAGAGCATTAACTGCCTTTTCCTATCATACGAATCTCTCAAGTTACAAACAAACTTTTTAGTCAAGTGTTTCAACTTGTTTTCCTTTTTCAGTCATCCTCCATTGTAAACACTTTTTGGTTGATAAAGTACATTTCCTATTAATTAATTAATTAATTATGCTTGTTTTACTCAGTAAACACTTCATTAAAACCCAACGTAAGGTCACCTATTTTCACACACCGAACATCTAAAGCAGATTCAGCAAGACGACATGCTTATTAGCCCCATGTCACTGCTCAATCACATCCAAAATCTCTTCAGGTGCCATAGGCCCTGAGACTAAATGGCATTCTTAATGGTAATACAGCTAATATTCTTATCGCTTGATTTGCATTGGATGACTTTCAGTAAACTATTCCTCCTTAAAAGCAGAGCTGAATAACAAAAACACAGAAACACTGAAATAGCTCTCGGTTAAATAAAGTGCTACACTGGTCTCATAAGCAGATATGCTCTTCTCCCGGTGCCCTGAAATGCCTTTCATCTGAGGCAAGGGACTCCTACAAGCAGGGGTGCTCTGCTCCCAGCGCCTTTGTCATCTGAGGTAAGGGACTCCGACAAGCAGGTGTAGGTCAGCTCCAGAAGCTGTGACGAGATTTTTGAACTGCAACTTCGGAGATGAGAGGAGAGATTGCACCAAAATCCGGTTTGCCTGCAGCTCAGACTCCAGCACTCGTGTCTGAGCGGCATCATGCCGTATCATGGGAAAGCATGGGAAAGCTTGTTAAGAATAAGGGAAGGTTCAGACAGCATGGACAGTGTCCGTCTGGGAGCGGAGGCGTTCAGCAAATTGACTCGTGCTGCGGGTCATGTCTGCAGGGCAGGCAGGTGATGCCCCCTTGATAGCCCTTGTGCGTGGGGTTGTGGGGGTCGCGGATGGACATCATCAGGGCCGCCTGGATTCCCGGGAACAACAGCTGCTCCATGGGTGCAGCTGCTGCTGGGGCTGTGGTGCTGACCTGCTAGTACTCTGCATGCAGGAAACACAATTACAAAAAGCTGATTCCTCCTTCCGGATAATTATACAGTAGAGAAAAGACTGTAATATGGATTTATATGATAAACTTGTGGGTGGGGCCAGAATTGACATCCAATAATCCATCATAACTCTGTTAAGAGAAAACATACTCAGGCCTGGAAATTATTGAGAGAAGCTGGAGGGTGTTTGGACCTCACTGTCCAAGGCTGAGCAGGGCTGCTCATCACTCTCACGAATAGGCATGCTTTAAAATCTGATTCCTTATAACTGATGACACTCTAATTAGAGATAACGTAAAATTTTCACTTTCCTGTCATGGATAAAGGTCATATTCAAATGCTGTCTTGATCTGTCCAATTTTTTTGTGTCTCTGTCAAGTACCATTGAATGACATGCTTTTGATCCTCCTGAAAATTTCAGAGGCACTTTCTGTGACAGTGTGTCAGGGCTGAGGCAGTGTGATCACTGGGACTTTAACACAAATGTCACATTGTGGAAATCCTACTGGATTTTCCTTATTGAAGTACTTCAATAATTAGCATGCACTCTCTACATTGTAAGACTGTGTTGCAGGTTACGTGAGTGCACACAGTGTAAATTAATATTTGCAACCTTTAGAATGTATGCATCGCATAATGGTGATTGGTTTTTCCCACACGCATTTGCACATTTGATACAGTCCATTAATGGCCCCTCTGGGTGTTTGACCCAGCTCCACTGGAATGGATAAGTACATTTGCCTTCAGCCTACTTCCCTCCGACATAGATGTTGTAGAGAATTATCTCAGTAATTAATTGTGAGCACAAACAACAGCTGACAAATAAACATCATTTGCTCTACTGTTTTTATGAGTAATCGATATAGCAAAGTGCTTCTGCAGACATGTTTAGGCTTTTCCAGGGAAAACTTCTTATTCATTTTAAATTATATATACTGCTACTTGTTGTACTTGCACTGTGTATATTAATGACTTGGTCTGAATGTAGCCTAAATTTATTTTCTTGCTTATTATTTGAACGGCATCCTGTATATTTAATTTGTATATTTTAGGAATCGCCAATATATCTTCCAGATAATTATTATTACTATAAAACTCACCATGAAAAAACACAAAAATATCACAAATTTGAATATGAAATTGCCCCTAACTCCAGTGCAAGGGCATTAAAACGGATTAATACATCCCTGTCTCGATGTCTGATATGTCTTGTCTTTTTCTCGTTCTCTTGCTGGCTCCAGGTTAATAATGTAGATCTCCGTGTTCACCTCTCAAATGCACAGCAGACAGCCATTTTTTTTCTGGAGATTTTGGAAGACAAGACTGCCATCATCTGGTCAAGACAAAACCACATATTAACGTACAAACACACACACACACACACACACACACACACACACACACACACACACACACACACACACACACACACA
>JAOVYW010028270.1:18824-30235 GCA_025775045.1 Hiodon tergisus
TAACGTACAAACACACACACACACACACACACACACACACACACACACACACACACACACACACACACACACACACATGTATATATACTTTCCTAAAATATTACTCAGCTCAAATTAGCTGTAAAAACATGTATAACTATGACTTGTAGATAATCTGGTTGGAATTGCAGTTCTCTGGATAAGCAGTAACCCTGGAGGTAAAACCTGTTATTTATGCATTTTGTAAATGTTTATACACGACTGCAGGAAGCCAGTTGTACCCAGCTGCGGCACTGGAAGGTGTCATTCATCTTGTTTGTTCTCTCTTCAGCAGTGTTGTACCAGCCCCAGACAATAATGTGAACTCAACTGCAGAAAGATTGAGAAGACAATTACTACGGTGATGAAACTGGAGGGCATGTTTTCTGCATAACTAGCTGGGTGTCAGTGTTTTTCTAGTTTAAAAAAAATTCTTATCCAGATGTTAAATTTCCTATGAACCATACGTTACAATCGACTGGCAACCTCTTCTGCTTGTTCCTGAGTGTGTGCAGGAAGTGTGTGCTTCCTGACTCAGTTGTGTGATTTCAAGTCCCGAGTTAATGGTGCCATTTGTGCTCCATAAATGTAATTGAACATTAAAGAAGTGAAATTATTAGTATTTTTTTTACATTTGAACAAGCTACTTTTAAGCAGTTGCAGTGATCTGCATCTGTATTCAGCAGTAACAGCCAAGGAACATACTGCAGTGTCTGTTCCTGCATCGTTAGAGAAGCCCCAGCTTTTCATTTTCAGACTGAAATTACTAGCAACTTAGCCAACATTTATTTCCTTTATATTTTAATGACAAGAAATCAGTCAGAACCACGTGTTTAGACGCTCCCATAGACCTCAGAGTGTCTAAGATTAGCCTGCTGATTGCCAGCAGTGAAATCAGAAGCTGTCACACCACCTTGGAAGATAAGTTACTCCAGGTGTCCTTTCAAATATGCAAACCCCAGAAGCAGGCAGCAGAGTGGACCTCGGTGGACGAATGTCACAGACATCTGTCAAAGGCACATTATTGTACCCTGAAGGTCCTTTCACACAGGGGAAAGTGGTCAAGAAAATGTGCGAAAAGGTGGCCTACTCCCCTCCTCTGCCTCTGCCCAGCTCCAGCTGTGCAGAAGGTAGAGGCTAACGGCTAATTAGGGAAATGTTGTACTACCCTTCAGTAATTTCAGACCCCCTCATTCTTTGTCATTCCACAGAGATGCGAGAGACACCAGTTGTATGGCCTGTGCAGGGTACATTTTAACTCTGAAGGTTAACAGAAATACTTTATTAACTGCACTGTGCACAAGCACAAAAACTTTTTCTAAATTCTCATCAAGATCCATAAAAATGCACCAAAAAAGCATTGCATTTATCTTTGTTTGTACTGTATATAGTAAACTCACAGCAGTGATAAATGAAGTTTAATTGAAATAGAGATGAATAAAGGATGACATTGAAAGCACTGGGGAGCGACACCTGATAGGGCCAGATGAGAGTGTGAGCCCTGTTAGAGGCTTGTGGGACGTGAGTAAGTGACTTCGGGGCGGAGTGAAACCTAATAACCTCTATGGACTCGTTAGGCGCCTCCGGCAATGTCCCTGTCATCAAACCCAGTCTGCACACAGCGGTAAGGTCAAAGTTGACACTGTGGTTAACTTCCCAGCATCCCCTCAAATCGAGACATACGCCCTCCCACTCCCCTGCCAATCCAGTCTCGGGCTTTAACTAATGGCTTTTAATTAGGTCATCCCCCATCTGTAACAGCCATTGTGAGAGAGGACAGTCTGGTCTTACGGGGGCCTGCTCTTTAACACGACTAAGGACATGTTAAAAGTGCTCATTGTCCTATAGGAAAAAATGGGCCTCCGCTCAGCCTGCATTCTCTTCTCATTTGGGCGAGGCATTGTAGGAACCTTAAAATGCTTCTCATTTGTAACGACACTGTGAACAATGAACAGTGAAAAATGAAAAGGCATCAGAAATTTGGGCAGAATCGCGATCTGACAAATGTTAACAGCCATTTTTGTTTCCATTGCACTCTCAAAGTTTACTCACACAACAAAAACACTCATTTACATTTGTTGACTCCATCCAATGCAATCTCGTGTCCAGATGGTATGTGAAACTTACTACAACAGGAGTGGTGACTGCTGTGCAGGGCGGCTTTTTTGCCTCCTGGTGGGCAGTCAGTGCAAGGGGCCCAGACTGAATTAGAGAGCAGGACGGCTCTTCTGTGCCCGGCTGCTGTGACAGGCCTTCAGGCACCTTTGTGACCCCGCTAGACATCCCCAACACATGCTGTCACTTTTAATCACACACTGTGTTGCAATAGGTGCAAATAGTGGGACAGAGAATTTACTTATTTTCAGTCTGCTGAATAAACAAAGGTGAAGAGGAGTAACGGATCATTTCTAGCGCCGACTAAACACACTCCCCTGCAGTCACCAACGGGCCTCCACTACTTCACATTCCACCAAATTAAAATAATATTCTCCCTGATACATAAATGAAAATCAATAAGAAGAAAAATAAGCAGTAATGGTAAGTACTGTTTGCTGGTCTCAGCATTAAACAAGACTAAGAAAAGGGAACAATGTAAAATTCCACTGTACTAAGGTGGTTTCAAAGCTGGCCTTTAACAAGGGCAATTTCTGTTTGAATTTAGAGGTCAAGTAGAGTGTGCATTGATTCACAAAGTGGCCCACTGAATGATATTGAGTGTTACGCTGGGCAACAGAAATCATTACAAGCTTAAAGCAAAGCCCAAGCAGAAGGAATTATGGGTGATTTTTTTATCTACAGCGTGGCAGAGGCAGTTGCACACCGATCCATTCACTTCAGTTCACTGTGTCACAAGTGTGGGAACTATTTCCACGAATATATATCAATTCTCTTTCCACAGTAATGTATATTGGAAGTTGAAATGCAAGCGTGTAAACTGCATAAGGAATTTAGTTTTAGTTCAGGTTTTAGTTTAATATAGACACTGACTATACACCAACCTAATTGTGAGTTGGTCCCACTTTAGCCCTCGAAACAGCCTGAATTCATCAGGGCATTGACTCAACAAGGTGCTGAAAGCGTGCCACAGGGATACCAGACTACTGTGTCCCGTAGTTGTTGTAAATTGGACCACAGATACTTGATTGGATACATTTGCCAATCTACTTCACTCTGACATGAGAATGATGACACTATGTCAGAAATGGCAGCTAATGATGGCCTATTCGGTTTTGCTCAGCCGGACTCAAATACTGTACTGTCAGTTAATTTCTCCTGTTAATTCAGTGTAAAACTGTTAATCAAGAAACATGTTAGGCTAACTATCTATTTTTACCATTGTTTCTCCTCAGTGGGCTTTAATTAAATCAACTGGCGAAGGTGGCTGGTGGTGCAGTGGTTAAGGTTTGTAACTGAAAAGTTTCTGGTTCAAGCCCCACTCCAGCTGTTGTACCCTTGAGCAAGTAAATATCTGGCTGTATAAGTAGATGAATTAAAAAATTGTAAGCTGTGTAAGCTTTGGATAAAAGTGAATGCTGATTAATTGCAAATATCACTGAGCAATTTAATATCAGTAATTATTTACAGAAATTATACAAGTTAAACAAGTTAGAGAATTTCGCTTTCTTCCCGGGGAGTGTCAGAAATTTATATCCAATCATCACGGGTTTTGGTTGGACCAGGCTACTGATGGGGGTGGCTTTGGGTTGGACCATGCTACGTTTCTTCTCCTCTTTTCACTGGTTCAGCTGCAATATCTTCTCTTGCCACGTCCAGGTCTTGAGTACCTGCAATAGACATGGTTTGTATGAGGGACCGTTTTTCTCACTCAAAACAATGGAAATGAACACGGGCCTCCAACCTGTAAAAATCCACACAATTTTTTTGGAGTTCGAATACCTTTTACACATTGTAAAACTTATTTTGAACAAAATTTTATGGTCATTGATTACAGGTGTAAAGTTTGTGGATTTTAACGATGAGCCCATTCCAATAAAAATGGCATGTCACGACTATGAGAGTGATGGTTTAGAATAACGACCTGGTCTCCACTCCGCAGTTAAGGAGCAATGACAATCAGCAGAAAATAAAATCGGGCAGCTTGTTCCTATCCCTCAAGTCAGGAATAAGGGTCTTGGCTGGCGAGTACCACCACATGCATCACTAACCACTCAATGTGACTTTGGGCCAGAGAGGGCTTAAAGATGGGCAAAGGAGCAGTAAAAAAGATTTTGCCCCACTGTCAGAGTCAACAGTCCCACCATCTCAATGTCTTCCCCTTGTTAAAAACGTGCTAAAAAAGATACCATCATCATCTGGCAGATTACTTTTGAGTACTTTTGAAGATGTTTGAGTTGACATCTTCACCAGGAACTCATCTGCTGTACTGATATAGCTTGGCATGGGGTGTGTGTGTGTATGTATGTGTGTGTGTGTATCTGTGCTGTTCTGTGCCAACAAGGGGGAAAAGGTCAGTAGAAGACAAGGAGAAATTATACCTGTGTTTGGGGGGCTTTCAGGTAAAAGACTGATATTTTGGTGTCACAACTAATTAACGTCCCAGATGTACTGTGCCTATTAAGCGCCAAAGCTTGCATTCGCACAAGAATGGTAATTAGCAGCCTCTCTCCCAGGATTGTAATTGGGGGTGGCACTTGTCTTGGGGTTTTCGCCTGAGGCTGCCTGCATTTGTCAAATCTGGTGCCATGATTACCAGCCTCACATATGACACATTTACTTGTCTGCCGCACACAGAGCATCTTCAAACCTGATCATCTTAAATGTGATCATTGAATGAAAAACAGCCTTCAAATGGTTAAACAAGCCAAAACATTTTAACACACATCCAGTCCATGTATGTCAGTATTATAGTATTATTTTCTACAGAAATTAATTTCCTCCATATTTGTAACGTTTTACTGTTCATGGTATCTGATATTAATAGTTGTATCATATAACATTCTTATGAAACCACTTAAATTTGTATACTATAGTCAATGGATACATTATCAATGTTGGTGGGATATTAAGAGTTATTGGCTGTTTTTCTTTCCTCTGGAAAGTTACATTTGTTTTGAAAGTTTGTTTAATAATTTTATTATTACATTATTTTGACTGTTAATCTAGGTCAAACCAAAAGAAAGCTAGTGACTAGTCCATTACATTGGTTAATACATCGCTGAAGACTAAATTGTCTGCCAATAAAGATGGAAATTAAGTTCACATTGTAGTATCCCAACCATAATGACAATAACTACAAATGCAACAAAAAAGGCAGTATAGCTAAAATATAGGTAGGCAAATATACAGATGAGTTTGTTAGACCTCTAACAGAAATGCATTTTTTTAATGTGCAAAGGAAGCTGAGAGTTTGTGCAGTGTTGCAAATTTAAAATGCAATATACAATGTGTTACAAGCACAATTTTATTGCATTGTTTATCAGCTTTGGCCCAGGGGGATCTACTGTCTATTTTGGTTTTCTTTTGGGTTTAACACACAAGTGCTGCCTTCAGATTTGATCTTTCTTGACAGTTATTTGCTTTCAGTCCTTTATTAAATAAATATGGACAGCGTACTTCCCTGGTTCAAAGAGAGAGAAAAAATTCAGCATTTGCCTTTCAACTGTGGGCATCTAGCTGCTGTTCAACCTGGCAGAGAAACAGGATCCTCTTGGCTTTTACACTGTGCTTAAAAGGACAGGAGTTGAAGAGTGAGGTGCACAGGAGGTGAGGAGTTAGGTGCACAGGAGGTGATTTGCCCTCCCACTGTGGTTTGCTCAGGGAAAGGGCTGAAGCTTCCTGGCTGGACACAAGCCAACGGGGATGAACTCACACTAGTCCTGATGAGGCTGGAGGGCTCAGTCAGTGTCTTAGGCTGACAGTCTCAGTTAGCATTAACCAATGATTAATACTGCAACATTACTAAAACACATAAAAACCAAACAAGGATGAGGTATTCCAGAAAACCCACTTGGTACTTCCGATTCTATCCATAAGCCGTAATCATCCATGCAGCTGGCATGTCAGTATGTCATTTATTTCAAATCTGTAAGGTGATCTGTATCTGTTAAACAACTAAATGTTATGAATCCATTCATGTAATTTGTTACTACGGGTATGGCATTGAGCAAAGTGAGGGTGTGGATTGTTTTTGTGCAAATCCTCTCCAATTGGGGTGATGGCAACATCCACCAGAAACTCTGATTGGAAATAGCAAGAGAAACACAGTGAGCACTACACATTTAACTCTTGCAAAAACAATTGTTAAAATAATAAATTGTTGAAATATTCCTCTTTCAGTGGAGAATTGTTAGCTTACCTGTACTTCTTAGTTAGCTAACCCAACTAACTCCATGTTGAGTTATATCCCACATTAACTGTTAGAGATATTCAGAGATTCTGAGATATTTGTAACCCCCAGGGCGTCATATAAAAAGTTTGCATACCACTGGCATAGATTGAAAACTGAATATGAAAATTTTATGGGAGGAATTTTCCACAAGAATTCCATTAACGTATGTCTAGTTGATGGTATTGGAATATGCTGTCTCAGGTGCTGTTCTAGAACATAGCATAAATGCTTGATTTGGTTCCGATCTGGTGAATGAGAAAGCATAACATCTTTGTAATTATCCACAAACCATTGGTTGCCTACTCATGCTCAGTGAATGAGGACATTGTCCCCTAGAAAGACATGCCCAAATTCTTTAACATGTGTTAAAGATGATCACTGAATACCATTATTTTGGCGTAAATTGCATTTTTAGTTAGGGTTAGCTTAACTGGGGTGAGGGGTGGCTAACCTCGTTTCGCACCAGTAATGGTAACCGCAGTCAGGTGCCAACAATCAAAGGACTCTCTAAAAGAGCCAGCAAGAGCTGGATAGAAGGATAAGGTTAGACGGAAAGGCCAGTCTGTGTAGTGTGCAAGAGAAGTTTTGGAGACATTTGTATTTGGTTTCTTAATCCTTTCGTTTTAAAGCGAACAGGTGTTTATTTTGAGTTTCCATGAAAAGGGTGTTTTTCCTTGGAGTTGCCTACTTTTGTTTCTTTTTTTCAATAATCCAGAATAAAAGGTGTACACCCTTCCCCATTAACTGAAAATGCAGATTGTTCAGTTTACCGGCCTAATACAATACGATTACATGATTCTATGTAAGAACATAACTATGCATTAGAAAACTATTACTGACGGAGGTAAATAAAGAGCCAATTAGGCATGGACACCCTGCAATAGTTTGAAGAGGAGATCTTAATCTGTGAGACCTAGTGTGACATTAAGTGGCAAGTGTAGGTAATGCAGTATACATTTTTGTGCTTCCATCTGCTGACGAGCTTTATGGAGATGCTGATTTCCTTTTCCAGCAGGACTTGGCACCTGCCCACAGTGCCAAAACCACTAGTAACTGGTTTGCTGACCATGGTATTACTGTGCTTGACTGGCCAGCCTACTCGCCTGACCTGAACCCCATAGAGAATCTATGGGGTATTGTCTAGAGGAAAATGAGAGACACCAGACCCAACAATACAGACGGGCTGAAGGCCGCTATCAAAGCAACCTGGGCTTCCATAACACCTCAGCGGTGCCACAGGCTGATTGCCTCCATGCCATGCTACATTGATGCAGTAATTCATCCAAAAGGAGCCCCGACCAAGTATTGAGTGTATAAATTAACATACTTTTCAGAAGGTAGACATTTCTGTATTATAAATTCTTTATTCTAATATTTTGAGATACTACATTTTTGATTTCCATGAGCCGTAATCATCAAGATTAAAACAAAAATCGCCTTGAAATATTTCACTTTATGTGTAATGAATCTAGAATATATGAAAGTTTCAGTTTTTGAATTAAATTATAGAAAAAATTTTACTTTTCCACGATATTCCAATTTTTTGAGATGCACCTGTAATCAAATTTAAATCACCAGAAAAGCCTAATTAAGGTATCCAATTTTTGTTATAGAAAATGAACGCACTGAAAAGAAAAACTGATTTAAAAAAAATTTTAACTCTGGGAAAATAATGCATGTACCCCGAAAGCAGGAAGCCCTAAATATAAATAAGAAACGTAACTTTACTGTGTGAAGGTTCCTGTGAATGTTACTGCCTGAACTTTACTGCGAGAACATTACTGCGTGGTCATTACTGAACTTTAGGGTAGGTGGCGTATGCAGTCATGTTGCTGCTGTGCTTTCTTGACCACAGACTAATGACACCACCAGCCACATCTGAGCCAAGTGAGTGGTCAAGAATGGAAAAATCAGATGAGTAATGTTACAGTGTTGTTGTTTCTTTTAAAACCCTCACAGTGCATCGTATTCAGATGTAATCCACACATTTTTAGGAGATGTTCTGTATAAGCAATGATTAATTGGCAGACAATGTATCCGTCTTTGTTCCATCTTTGATACATTTTTTAAATCCATATTTGCAATAATGTCAATTATTAATGATACTGGTACTGGTAAATATACACAAATATCATACATTATCAATCCTTGTTACTGCGATATAAAATGTAAAATGCAATTTTGTTTTATTTAATTAAATATTTCAAATGAAAACAAAAGATTTTATTTATTTTGATATCTTAAAGTCAACTCTTAACTTTATCACAGACAATAACAAACGAACCACTGCCGGTTCAGTTGGGATTCTAGCAACGTTAGATAGCTCATGAGTATTCATGGAAAAAGGTCTGTACCTGCCCCGCACTTTTTAACATGACCCTATGCCTGCTGGAAGGCACGTCTGCTTTACCTACACTTGTTTCCCCTCATTAACCCAGCTGTTTCTATTTTTAGTTTATTGTCTGTAAGTGTCATAAGATTGTGCATACAAGGTTTACAAATACCTTTATAGGTAATGCCCATAATTAGACATTGCTTATTTTTATTTGGGTGTTGTGAGTAATTTATAAAGGTTTCCTGTGGCATTTGTGTGTCCCGCCAAATGTCTTAAGCAGTAAAAGCATGTTTAATGCTTTAGCACATTAGCATCTTCGGTGTGGATACACACAAACAAACTTTGCTTAATTGATGCGGCATTTGCAGTTTGTAAACTTGTAAACTGAATGCACTATAACGGTTCCCTTAAGTGCACTGGAAAATGCAATGAAACCAAGACTCCAAATACAGGTTTGGTCTATCTTATTTTTTAAACCCATTTTCATTCAGTTTGTCATTAGATAAGTGATTAATTGAATTAAGTTAAATTTTAAAATATTCCTCAAAACAATAAAATATCAAATATGTAAGATTAATTGATCATGATTAATAATAGTATGGCCTAACAAACCCTAGTAATGTGCAGATAAATGTACAATTTTAAAATGGACTATTTCTGACATGAAAATTTTATTTATTTATTTATTTTTGTCACAATGCTCATTTTGCTCAGCACTATCTTTACACATCTATAAAACAAAATGTTCAGAATCCAAAAAAGAAATGGAAATACTGAATGTTCCATTATTTACAAGTGTGTTTAAGGCTAGATTAAATGTTCAGTCCCTGAAGAAGATCCCGCCTACAGACACACTTACTGTGTAAGTAATTTTTAATCCCCAAAAGCATTCCCAGGAAAACGGAGGGAAGGAAAATCTCCCTAAAAATGAACTGAATGAACTGAAAGAAACCTTTAGCGAAACCAGACGCTTCAGTATTAATTTCCTTCCAAAGATGTTTGAAATAAAATATCCTGACATTAAGCCTGTCAGGTCAATCAAACTAATTAAAAATAAGATTAAATTTCTGAAGAGCATGTTGACTGGGGTAAGATGAAAAACAGACACCTATCAGAAGCCACAAACTCGATATATCCACCAGACTTCACTGAATGAAGTAGGGTAACAAAGCTTTCTTCTCTATTTTCAGTTACGTTACCCTTTGGACTTCAGCAAAACCCCTTGTTGGTTATTCAGGAGACTTTTGGAGGGGTTATGATTAATGAATGTTTAGCTCTTGTTCCACTTTGTTGCTTTGCGCGACTTTACTTCTGGTCCCCGAAGGTTTGGCTCTTCTCAGTGGCTTGGCAGAGAGACCCTGAGGGCTTAGATAAGGGGCGGCCTGACTGTAGTAAGAAAGACTCGCCGCATGATTTATTCTGCATCTGATTTGGGCTGGATACTCTGCGTTTCCTGTCAGCAAGCCCTTAGACTGGGGTGCATAGCTCAAGGATCCTGACTGCAGTCACGAACATTAAAGAAAGATGGCAGGAAAGTCAATTAAAGGTGTTTGCCAGAGAAGAAAGAAGAAAAGTAAAAATGTTTCCTTTATGGATGATATTTTGTTGAACAAAATAATCCTATTACATGGAAACTTTGGTGAAAAACCCCAGAATAATCTTTGTTTTAGAAATTGCCACAAAAACAATTGTAGATGACAAATATGCATTTTAAATGCCTAGCTGCACTGATCAAATATTAACAATAAAAAAATTGAACATATCTGTTTTATTAAATTCCAATAAAGCAAAAAATATGATCCTAAAATTGTAAATGTGATGAAATTGTTGATAATTCTTTGATTTGCAGGTTAGGTAATACAGCCTAGGAGAAGAACCAGGTTAATATAATAGGCAGACCTTTTTCTCCCATCAGTACAAAGTATTTTGTCTGCTTCTGCAACACTGAATAAATAATTCTCAGTAGAAGTGTGACGGGGGTCATGCGTGGTCAGGTATCGGTGAAATCAGAGTCGAACACGGAGGGTTTTGGTCTCTTTCTCTCTCTTTACTGTGCACAGAAATAAAACGCAATTGGTCTCCAGCACAGATGTTCTCAACTGCGTATATCAAGCAAACTTGTGTACGAACTTCTGCTGAAATACGGCTAGTTGGAGGGACATACAGATACAGTACATAACTTCAGTTGCAAATCTCGCCAGCAGGAGGTTGCAATCATGAGAACCAGGACAATGCCTATGTATTATTACATAAATCAACAATAATGAAAATAACAAAAACAAAGAAAGACAATGGATTACATTCTTGGTGGAATTAACTCTGCATCCAATGAGGTCATTTTTAACTCTGTTAGAGATGCACTGTACATTCAAATAAAATCTGAGTGAGCTCAAGGTGGAGGCTATAATTCTTTTTCTTTTTCATTTCATTCCTCACAGATGAAAGAAGATCAGGCTCAGTTTAGCCATCCGTTTCAGAACACAGCTCACATGTTTATTTTAAAAACTCTCAGTACTGGTCAGTAGGTTGCCGTACATGTGTCACAGAGGTGACATTCATAGTTTCAAGAAAACCATAGTTGGCATACAATGGCATCTTATTGATGTCAGTAAACAGATATTACTTATAAAATGATATGCGTAACATTCTATTGTTTTTGCAAGAGTTTTCTTATACAGAAAAGGGTAAATTTGTGCAGAAAAAATACAC